>JACEVL010000086.1:316819-559319 GCA_020284085.1 Aporrectodea caliginosa | reverse complement strand
TACAGTACATTACACTGTGAGTTCTATTGCTGGTTCAGAATAAAAGAATTGATTGATTGATTGATTGATTGATTGATTGATTGATTGATTGCTTGATTGATTGATTGATTGATTGATTGATGGATTGATTGATTGATTGATTGATTGATTGATTGATTGATTGATTGATTGATTGATTGATTGATTGATTGATTGTGCGGTATTCGGTCAATTGGCATTCTCTCTACGTGTCCAAGGCGCGCTTACAGAAAACACACAATATAAATACGCGAACTATGAAACTAAGTGAACATGAAACCTTTCCACCTCGTCCATGGAGAGAACTAATGCAGATGTTTTGTTACGATGTCATACGTCTCCTAACGTAACAATTATCGGTAGTGCATGTGAAACACTTAGCATGTACATTAAGTCGAGTATAGAACTATTGAACTCACTTTCAGAGTTCTCGCCGTAGAATCCGCGTCTGCATTTACAGCCACAGATTATTATCCTCCGCTTTGACACTTTCTACATAATAATTACAAAGTGAAAGGACAATTGAAACGCATTTACGGTCGTCAGTAGCGAGCAATCTCTCTGGTGCTTTGCAAGATCAAATGCCGGCCCAAGCATAATTTTCTGCCAGGATCTAGGGTAATGGTTACACTCTGGCACGAAGAGCAGAAGATCAGCATGGACGCGGGTTCGCTTCCCGCTACCCTGTCAATGGTCGACCCTTTCAGCCTTTCATTCGCCAGATGGCGTTGGTAAAATGAGTGGTAGGACAAATGAGCGCCTTGCGTAGTTGCCATACAGTTAAATTCGACTGCTGTAATAACCTGTGATCATCCGTTCATACTATGAATTGTAATCATACTGCGTTCATGTCAATTTGAACTAGTAAACGAAGACTGTTTATTTTTACAATTATTTATCAGTACGGAGGCCGATTTTTGTTACAGCGCTCACCTTACAACGCAAGTCTTTCACTCACAATTGCTTAGCGTCATATATTAATTCTTGAACAGTAGATAGTTGCGGCACTTAATAAGCACATAATGATGATGATGATGACGACGACGATAATGATGACGATCATTAAAATTAAAATAAATACAATACGCCCTATCAACACCGTTGGTCGGGACTTTATCAAAGTGCTGGGCGTCGCATGATCCTAACCACCGGGTACTTGAGGGAAACTAGAAATCGATTAATGCATAATTGCTCGTATCTGGCTGCACAGGGCTTCTCATTTGAGGCGATCGATCGATCGATCTCCTTGGTCGATCGCCTACCAATTGTCTGGTCAATGGGTAAATCGATCGCGTTCGATGAGTTAGACTTCAAGAGGAACCTGAAGCCAGACCATTGTTTTATTTATCTAATTTACATCACGTGTAAAAGTTCAGGCTAGGATCGATGCGACATTTGCAGATGAGACTTATCGACGGTTAATAAGTGTTGCTTATACTATAGCAGAAACATCAGAAACAGCAGAGAAAATAGGAACTATGGAAACAAAAGTGACCGGATAGTACAACTAAGGAAAACATTAAGGGTAGGAACGTGGAATGTGAGAAGCATGCTTCAACTAGGGAAGGTGCAGGTACTAGGTGAGGAATTAATCAGGAATAAAGTGGACATCTGTGGTTTGGCAGAAGTACGTTGGGAAGGACAAGGACACTTCACAACTAGTGATGGGCATACAATAATTTACTCAGGTGGGGAACACAGAAGGTCAGAGGGAGTGGCGATATGGATAAGCAAGAAGATAGGAGGAAGTATAGAGGAGTATCGAACTGGGAATGACAGAATGCTGATGTTAGGGTTAAGGCTAAACCAAGGAACATCAGTATTATACAGGTGTAGGCCTATGCGCCTACGACAACTAATGCAGAGGAGGATGTCAATTTTTTATATGAGGAGGTAGAAAAGATGATAAAGAAAGTACCAAAAAGAGACATCTTGATAGTGTTGGGAGATTTTAATGCAGAGATTGGGAAACAAATGACAGATGAATATCCGGCGGTAGTGGGAAGAGGAGGATTGGGATCAGGAAATGAAGCGGGCGAAAGACTGTTTGAATTTTGTTTGGACAATGAACTAAGGTTATGCAACACATGGTTCGAACATCATCCAAGGAGACTGCAGTACATATACGTGGACATCACCGGATGGGAATACCAGAAACCAGATAGATTATATTGCGATTGCACAGAAATGGGCAGGTAGCATTAGAAATTGCAGGGTATATCCAGGAGCGGATTGTGACTCGGATCACAATTTGTTAATAGCAAAGTTGAAAACCAAACTTATAAAATAGAAGAATGGGGAAGAGGTAAAAGGTTAAATATAGAGGAGCTGTACGGTCATAAGGCGGAAGAGTACAATGTGGAGGTCACTAATAGATTTCAAGAACTGGGGAGGTGGGAAGAAGAAAGGAAACCTGATGAACTATGGGAAGATACAAAAACAATATTACTTGATGTGGCTGAGGCAACCATTGGGTATAAGAAGAAACAGAAATGTAAACCTGGGATAACTAATGAAACGTATGAATTAATTGCAGACAAAAAAGGGATGCAAGGAACAGAGATAAAGAGAAATACAGGGCACTTAAAGGAGAAGTACAGAAGAGAATAAGAGAAGATAAACGACAACAAATTGAGGACATGTGCGAGGATCTGGAGGAATCCAATAAAAGGGGGATATAAGAAGGGTCTACCAAACTGTAAGGAATCTTACAGGGAAGTTCAGACCGCAGCTGATTTGTGTAAAGTCAAAAACAGATGAAGAGATTACAAACAAAGGAGAAGTAGCCGAAAGATGGAAGGAATACTGTGAGGAGTTGTATGATGGGGAAGATGCATATAAAATAATGGAGGAACACGCAAAGGAACCTGCACCTCTGAGATCAGAGGTAGAACGTGCGATAAATGGATCAGCAAGAAGGAAAAGTGCGGGGCCGGATGAGGTACCACCAGCAGGGAGTTATTCAAGTTCGCGGGTGAAACGGCAATAGACCGAATGCATAGGATATGTGTGGAGGTATGGGAAACGGGGGAATGGCCAGAGGATTGGACGAAGTCTATATTCATACCTATTCCAAAAAATGGGGATATGAAACAATGTAGGAATTATAGGACCATAGCATTGGTCTCACATGCGAGTAAAATTATGCTGAAGATCATTTTGGAAAGGATAAGAGGACGTACGGAATCAGAATTATCAGATGCACAGGCAGGGTTTAGGCGTGGCAAAGGAACAAGGGATCAAGTGACGAATCTTAGAAACATAATGGAAAAGATGAGAGCACCAACTACCGCTGTACATGTGCTTTGTCGATTTCAAAAAGGCTTTTGATTGTGTATCACATGAGCAACTATGGCTGTCGATGGTTGAAATGGGGTACCCAGCACACATTATCAACCTGATAACAGAACTGTATAGAAAACAGACGGCAAAGGTAAAAATTGCAAAGACACTGTCAAGTGAGTTTAGAATTAAAAGGGGAGTCAGACAGGGATGTGTGATCTCGCCAACATTGTTCAACATACTTTCAGAGATGGTCATGAGAGAGGCACTGACAGGATACAAAGGAGGCATTCAAGTTGGAGGAAGAAGGATAACAAATCTACGATAAGCAGATGACATAGTGTTAATGGCAAGCACAGAAATGGAACTACAGGATCTGGTGACTCGATTGGACAGAGAAGGGCGAAAAAAGGGCTTAGAGATCAACATAGGTAAAACAAAGTGTATGGCACTAAATGGGAATCAATGCAACATCAAAGTACAAGAAAGTATGATAGAACAAGTGGAAACCTTCGGGTACTTAGGATCACTCATAACAGAAGACGTGGATTGCAGCAGGGAGATAAGAATAAGAACTGCAAGAGGACTTGGAATAGGAGTAGATCTGATGAAACTGTGGAAAAGCCATAACATAAAAATTAACATAAAGATTAAATTAATGAGGACACTTACATGGCCAGTGATGATGTATGGCTGCGAGAGCTGGCCAATCAAAAAGAGGGATGAGGAGAGAATAAAAGCATTTGAAATGAAATGCATATGAAAAATACTGGGTATATCATGGATAGAAAAAAAACAAATGAATGGGTGTTAGAGATTGGGGGAGTGGAAAGGAATTTACAGGAATCAATCAAAAGAAGTAAGATGTCTTACTTTGGGCATATAATGAGGAAACAAGGTGAATGTCTAGAGAAAGAAATTATGCAAGGAACGGTACCGGGAGCAAGAGCAAGAGGGAAACCAAGGAAGAGATGGATGGACAATGTGGGCGAATGGTTGGAATTATCAACGGAAAGGTTGCTGCGAGAAACCGAGGACAGGAGAGGATGGAGAAGTATCGTCGACAATGCGAATAACCCTCGTATCGAGGACGGTTGAAGAGAGAGAGAGATACTATAGCAGTAAATGGACGACCATATAAAATGCAGCTATTCGAAAACGATACACAAAATACGACATAAACAAAAAGTTCGGAGGTCGATCGCGCATCAAATGAGATGCTCTGATATGACAACATAATCGCAATTAACGCCTTTTGTTATGTCACCTGTTTATGGAGAATAAGAAACAAAAGTGTAACGAACAATAAGACGGACTTACTGCAGTCTTTATCCTTCTTCGGATCACATGGAACTGGAAAAAAATTATTTGTTTACTCGCATAATAATGCTATTATTATACGAATAATAAAGCATGGTATGTATGTATGTATGTATGTGTGTATGTATGTATGTATGTATGTATGTATGTATGTATGTATGTATGTATGTATGTATGTATGTATGTATGTATGCATGCATGTATCTATGTATGTATGTATGTATGCATGTATGTATGCATGTATGTATGTATGTATGTATGCATGTATGTATACATGTATGTATGTATGTATGTATGTATGTATGTATGTATGTATGTATATATATATGTACGTATGTATGCATGCATGCATGATGATGATATATTCGTTTATTTATCAAGCAGGAAGACACACCGCTTCACAACTTACATACACAAAGAGTACTATAAAGAAAAAAAAGGGAATAATGTTAGTTTTTAAGATTTGGGTCAACGTGGTGGCTTAAAAATTCGCTTGTATAGAAGAACTCTAGTTATAAAGTTCTTAGTGTCTTTTGGAGGAAGTACAAAGTCATGTGCACGAGGCCGGAGAGCGTAGGGTCGCAGTATATATGTATATATGTATGCATGTACGTATGCATGCACGCATGCATATATGTATATGCATGTATATATGTATGTATGTATGTATGTATGTATGTATATATGTATGTATGCATGCATGCATGTATGTATGTATGTATGTATGTATGTATGTATGTATGTATGTATGTATGTATGTATGCATGCATGTATCTATGTATGTATGTATGCATGCATGTATCTATCCATGTATGTATGTATGTATGTATGTATGTATGTATGTATATATGTATGTATGCATGCATGTATGTATGTATGTATGTATGTATGTATGTATGTATGTATGTATGTATGTATGTATGTATGTATGTATGCATGCATGTATGTATGTATGTATGTATGTATGTATGTATGTATGTATGTATGTATGTATGTATGTATGTATGTATGTATGTATGTATGTATGTATGTATGTATGTATGTATGTATGTATGTATGTATGTATGTATGTATGTATGTATGTATGTATGTATGTATGTATGTATGTATGTATGTATGTATGTATGTATGTATGCCTGCACGTATGTTTCTATGTATGCACGCATGTATAAATGCCTATATTTGTGTGCATTTATGAATATATGTATTTGTGCATGTACGTATGTGTGCATGTATGCATCTTTGTATGTATTTGTATTTATATATCTATGTACGTAACTAAGTATACGTACAGTGTATGTTATAATAGTAATGCTTGCTCCTGAACTAAGACAGAGACTCTTTGATGGGTTATGTTTCAGGCTATCATAGTTCTGCATGACCAACTTCTCAAACTTGACTTCTCTTTACAAGCCGAGAGATTTCCATTGCCTTCCTTCTCGTATGTATAAATTATACATCTATGTACGTAACTAAGTAGGTATGTTATAATATTAAAGCTTGCTCCTGAACTAAGAGAGAGACTCTTTGATAGGTTCTGTTTCAGGCCACCATAGTTCTGCATGACCAGATTACTAGAAGGTGTGGTTTGTGGTTTTTCCTATGTAAACTGTGGAAACAGGAAGGTCGTAGGTCCACCTCTGGATGTGTTCCAACTGTGCCAGGACTCAACTAATTTGGATTGGCACTTGTCAGCAACTTCTCATACTTGACTTCTCTTTACTAGCCGAGAGACTTCCACTGCCCTCCTTCTCGTCCAGTGTTCATGTCTTAGGTGTCATCCTTGACAGCATTCTTCCGTTCACGCATCATATTACCAATCTCGCCCGTTCTTGCTAATCGTAATCGTAATCGTAATCTGCAAACTTCTAATGCGCCATTCGAAAGCCAAGCGCAGGCATCAGCTTGTTCACGAGCGCTGCTATTACCTTAATATGAGGCGCCTTAGAACCATCAGAAGATCAGTCTGTTCTCCGGTTTTTACTTCTGTTGTTCATGCCTCTATCTGTCCTTGTATTGATTACTGCAACTCCCTACTAATAGACCATCCAAAAGTGCGTCCATCCCATTACAATCGGTACTAAATGCAGCTGCCAGGGTGATTGCCCGTCTCTCCCGTGTTTCTCATATTTCGACTTGCATGATGGATCACCTCCACATGCTCCTTGTTACTGCTTGTAGTTCTTCTATCTCTGGCTCGGTATGACCTTCTTGTTTCCCGAGTGAGGATGGTCATGGCCCAACACCGTGCATTTGACTGCATTGGTCCCTCGCTGTGGAATGACTTCCTCCCTCTGTGGAATGACTTCCTCTTTCTGTGGAATGACTTCCTCCCTCCACCCGCTCTATACGATCGTAACTACGATCTTAACTAATCGTCTCGCTGCATCCATCCTCTACCTAAAATCTTGTCTTGTTCCTCATCGCACAGGGATCGCCTCTGAATGGTTTGTACTATACGAGGCACTTTACAAGTTGTTAAATACAATACAAAATACAAACAATATGAATGCATGTACGTATCTCTGCGCACACGGATGCATGTATGTATGTATGTAAGTATGTATGTATTTACATAGAACCCTATGCAAGCTTGCATACATTTATGCATATGTGAATGTGTTTATAATACGTTTAACCATTATAATGTATGTTGTATACAAAATCAAAGTGTACGACATTCTTGTGAATGGATAAGCAGATCAAATTCACTTTATTATCGACTGGTAGCATTTCCACTGCCACCTTCCAATTCAACCGCTGCTGCTATTAGAGACTTACCACAAAGTTTCTTCTCGCAAGTGTAGCCTTTCTCAGTTTTAGCATTCATGGATTTAGCACATTTGGAGCAAGCCTCTCCATCCGTGAATCCACTGACACTAAAACCGAAAACGTGTGTCACCGCTTTAAACGATTTATTCAGTGGACAATTTAAGTTCAGTGAAGAAAATCGTGAATTGTGTAGATATGACTGGCAAATGGAGATTTCAATAGATATATCTAACATTGAATAGAAAGTATAGGCCTAAATGAAACAATGCTATTTGGAAAGTTTGACTGTTTAAAATATGCGAGGAAGATTACATTTAAAAAGAATATAACAAAGGACTGACCCAAAAGAATTATTTCCAAGAGACTTTGAACAAAAGAACCTGTGGAAACTTAGACTGTCCGAAATATTCAAAAAAGGTCAAACATAAAAAAAACATAAGAGTAAGTGATGTTCTCGATTACATGGTCTGTCTGTAATCGATTCTGAAGTTCTTCATTGCGTGAAGATTTGCAAATACCTTGCTACGGGTGGGAATCATCTTCGGTTTGCAGTCCGTGGGACAGAACAATTATTACGATACGATTACAATGTGTTTTCACACGAACTTTGCTGAGTATCTGGAAGAGACTTCCACTGTACAAATACGAACTGCTCCACCATCCACATCCAGGGAAATATATTCAGATGCCCCAAATTCGCATCGATTGAGATCTGACAGACAACCAGCGTATCGATGGTTTCTTCAAAAGGCGCTAAATGAATGCTCAGAGACACATGTGTTCAACACCACTATTGGGACCTCCCTATGGAATGCCCTTCCCTCCTCTCTACGTGTCATCATTCTTTCTGGGTCTCTTCCGACTGCCGTCTCCCTCCTGAAAACCTTTCCTCTTCTCTAGGGGTTCTCGCACTGGGAGCGCTACTCAATGGCCACTAGACCCACTAAGATGAGTGTCGCTATATAAATTAATAAATACAACACAATGTAATGTAAACACCAGGCTTTTAAATAATTGTTGGTGCATTCAAAAGGATCTCCATTATAGTGTTCTAATCGCCTAAGACAATCTAATGAATATGTTGGCGGCGTGAAATGTTATGTAAAGTGACGATCACTTTTATGACGAAACTATCTACCATTATTCTGTCTGTGATTTGTCCATAAGATGGAAACTTTTCTTACAATGGGTAGAAATTGCAGATGGCGAAGTTACCATAACTTTCAAAGCTGCCGTCAAACCTTTTCATCTTGACGCACTGTGCATAGGCACAACCAACTGACTGCACTTTGGCTCCCACAACCTGTCAATTTAACAGAGAAATTAATTCGTCTAATTTTTGTGTTTTATTGTACATGACAGAACTGATTTTAGTAAAAGAAAACAATAGGAAGACCCAGACAATTGCCGCCGAAAAGAGTAATAATGGATGTAATAGGCAAACTGAAAGAACAGATTGATAACCATGAGGAGTGGAGCCATTAGACAGATGATAATTATATATCAAGTTCCATGACCTGTGAAGCTATGAGACTCTGAAAATTCGAGCCATTGTCCGTCCAACAACGTGAAGCATTGTGCAAACGATCCAGGGAACATGAATAGTGTAGAGCTTCTGCACGCACGAGTCTCAACTATCCAGTTCACCCATTTCATCTTTTACCCAAAATTTATTCAAGAACTCATCTCGCATATTGTTGAAGTCCGGTTAGAAATTACCAGTGATTCAAAGAATCTTCCGCTCATTCGTCTTCTCTCAGCAGTTGTTGTTAGAAACGGTCACTTCAAAGTGAAAGTTCACTCGTTTGATGAAAGCCTGGCGTTGAGTGCTTCGACCAGATTGCATGTAACCTTCGTGTTTTAAACTATAGAATATAATTATTTTTTTTATTAGGCCTATACCTCGTTATTCTCATCCTTCTATTGTATTACCGTGTATTGGGAGCGCTCCTGAGTAGACTGTCTTGAAGGGGCGCTATATAAAACTACTGTAATAATTATATCTGGACTATGCGAAGTGGTATGTCATCAAATATTCGACTTATCCGAGCCTGTGATTGGTGGGCGCAGCGATGAGGTAAGAATGACGTCGACTGGCACACCTTAAACACCTGGGACATTGCGATGATGAGGCTGATGCTGATGATGACAGTGATGATGATGATGATGATGATGATGATGATGATGATGATGATGATGATGATGATGATGATGATGATGATGATGATGATGATGATGATGATGATGATGATGATGATGACGGTGGTGGTGGTGGTGGTGATATTGATGGTGATGATTGAAATACTAATCACCAAACTTATAAAGCGCCCCTCTAAAGGACACCAACTTATTCACATGCGCTGCGCCCAGTGAGAGGCGTTGTCCAAAAGAGTAATGGAAAGAGAGGCCTGAGTCCGATTTTTAGAGGATCAGTTGTAAAGGTATTTGTCTGTTAGGTCGAGGATTGGAAGGTTCAGGATCGGGTGAGTCAGGTGTCGCGGCCAGCTCCATCAACCTACGCGAAGACCCTCAACGGGGCAATGTAATTCACGAGTGCACTCTGTGACCCGAACTAACGGTCAAACTCGGGATAATGACGCAGCGACCTATATACCGATGAAAGAGGCCAATTCGTCGTGCACCCCTTCGCCCTGATTAAGAGGCGACCTCCGCTAACGAGGCAGACGCCATCTGGCGGACATATTATGTCGACGGACTGACGACCATCGCCGCCAGAGGGAATCACTTTCGCCACCACCTTCACATGACCGATAAGCCTTTGATGGGACGCCAACGCGAATTCGTCACGCCCGGCCCAAAGGGACGACGAACGGTATTTAAACGCTGGATCGGGAGGGTTAGGGGCTCTCTCTACAGAACATCTTTATACGAGGCAGTCGGGGCTAACATCACCTGGCCGATTGCTGACAGAGACGCTGAACTTGAGACGATATAGAAACGTTGTTCTTTCTATTATAATCATAACACCGAAGTTCATCCTGAGACCGTAGTAATTAAACACAATACGTCGCTTAGCTGTAGAAATAAAACTTAGAAAGACTCTTCCGTGTTTCGCGGTTTGAAGATCACAGTGCTATCCTGCCACGTGAGAGAGGATAGGCCGTGACATTTTGGTGTCAGAAGTGGGATTGAAATCGAAAACTGAGACGCTTCGTCTCCAGTTCTTTGCAGATTTGAGGGAGGCCGACGCTGTCTAGGAGCAACCAGCCCCACTCTAGACGAACCGGAAGACAAAACCGACCAGCAAGCAGGACGAGAAGGACGAGAGAGCCACGACAGTGCGATCAACCGATCATCTGAAGAACGACGCGGGGATCATCACGTCAACCGAGGACAAGAGTTCCACGACAGACGGATCAGCCGATCATTCGGAAGAAACAAACGGAGGCAACCGATCAACCGGAACCAGCGCAGCAGAGAACCGAGGAACCAGCAGCGAAGCAGGGACAGGTAAGACCCTTCGTTCGTTGACGGGTTCGATTGATCGGTCAGGTGTGTCAATCACGGGACAGGATAGGCTGCGGGGGGAGATTGATTCTGTTTGACTCCGAGTGGAACACGGGACTTTTATTTTTGAATAACTGTCTTGGATTGTTTGAGTTTCTTTCTGTTGACTCTAACTGAACCTCTGACTTTGTACTCTAAATAACTGTCTCAGTTGAACACCAAGGAGATTGATTTTGATTGAAAACGTTTGATTGTGTTTTATTTACAACTATCTTTGGTTTTTATAACTATCTTTGGTTGTTTGAGATTCTTTCTGTTGGCGCTGACTGACGTGACTCTGTATTCTAAAGAACTGTCCGAGTTCGACACCCAGCAGATTGATTTTGATTGAAACTTTTTGACGGTGTATTTTCTGAATAACTATCTGGGTCGATGACCACCTCATCCATTTTTGGGTCGAGTCCACATCTTTCCCCTTGCACCATGGACGAGTTAACGCTGGAGAAACAGACCGACATAAAAAAGATGTCGAAAGAACGCCTGAGAATGCATTTGCATACGGCAGGGGTAGAGGAGGAGCGTTTGTTAGCTATGGATCGGCCCCAATTATTTGAACAATATGCACGTATGGTAGCTTTCGGTCAGGAAAATGAACCGGAAGAGACACGCACTACACCGCCTAGATACACGACGGTGATGACGGAATTCGATCTGCAGAAGCAGAGATTTGAATTCGAGTTAAGAAAGTACGAAGAGGAACAGGCAGAACGGAGAAGAAGAGAAGAAAGAGAGAGTGGCGAGAGAAGAAGAGAAGAAGATAAGAGAAATGAGAGAAGAGAGAGAGAGTGGCGAGAGAAGAAGAGAGAAAGATACGAGAAAGGGAAGTGCAAGTAAGAGAGGCGGAACATGCAGAACGGAAATCGAGAGAAGATAGGGAGAGGGCGGCGAGAGAAGAAGATCGAGGGTTTAGGAATTCTCTGGCTAGCCGGACAAAGCGGTTCGGGGAAGTAATGAACAATGTTATGTGGAAATTCCCTCAAGACGCTTCCGAAATACCGGGTTATTTTGATCATGTGGAAAATTTGTTTGCGATGTACGCAGCGGACGAGGACGTTAAAGGAAAACTCCTGTTAGCAATCCTCAATGAAAGAGCTAAACAGCTCACGACTCGCCTAACACGCGAGCAGTTGGACGACTTTGAAGGCCTAAAAGGATTTCTGCTCAGGGAATTCAGAATAAGTTCTATCTAGCTGAAGGAAAGGTTTTACACGATGCGCGAACTAACAGACGAGACGTACACAATCCTCGCCTCTAAATTGCATAACACAATGACGTATTACCTACGCAGCCGTCTAGGCAAGAAGGATTTTGACAAACAGTGAGCTTACTGTGCTCCGACAGGCTCAAGGAAATGATCCCGAAAGGATGCCTAGATTTCATTCTAGCGCAAGAAAAGAACAGCTTATCTTTCTCTCTTCTTCTCGTGGCTCAGTCATAGCGAGTTAGCCAACTCGATAGACACGTATATGGCGTCTCACAATAATAACGGTGAGCCTCTGCGAGCTGGGAATGTAAAGGCATATAATGACTATCGGGCAGGGGTCCAGCCAAACGCCAATAGCTACAGAAAATCAGCCAAGAGCGAGGGGAAGAACGAGGGGAAAACGGAGGGACAACCCTCAAAGGAAGACGAGAAACAGAAGGGCCTTTGTTTCGTCTGCTTCGGGCCAGGTCACAGATCGCGTAACTGCAAGAGCGCAAAGACCCAGAGCGCCGATAAGAAGCAGACGCGTGTCAGCGCCTTCGCGATCAACACCCCCTTAATTACGCCATTTCCCAACCCAGTCCGAGGACAGGGGAGGAAGAAGAGAGCGTTACGGAACGGAGAGGGAAGGATCCTCACTCCGACTCAGAGGTAAGGGAAGGTGAGATTATTGACACCGATGAAGAGACAAACGGTCCATTCATCGACGCGGACGAGTTCCACGTGCGGTCATACGTAGATGTCAAGATCGACGGTCTGCCCGATCAAAAGGCGTTAATTGATGGTGGGACCGAGATTTGTTGTATTAACAACTCATTAGTGCAACACTTGGACTTACCGGTCAGTAGGCAAATTAGACTGTCGGGCATACAAGACAGAACCGATTTGGTCGATGTTGTACGACGCCACATGAAGCCAGGGTTCAATAACCATGAAGGGATTGTGAACATCGCCCCCGCAGTGCGAGTTTGGTGTGCCCAGACCTTAATGCGGCGGTTATTCCAACCCCACCGAAATCAATCTGCTAAGTGAAGTCGCTAAGTACAACGTATTATCTGTTGGAAAGGCTGAACCCGACACGTCAAACCCACCCGAAGACAATTCGGACACTCACCAGGTGACCGCCATAGATGGGAGTAGAGAGCAGTCTAATGGCGACCACAAGGTTCATGAAATGTCGCCAGAGGACGACGAAGAGGAGAAAGTACGGGAGTCAAGAGAAGAGAGTGTAAATGCAGACGCGCCTAGCTTCTTAAATCCTGAAGAGCCGGAGGGGTTACAGAACGAGCGGGTCGCAGATCGTGATACGCTAGAAAAGGAGCAGCATAACTGCCCCGCGCTTGCACCCTTCTGGAGATTGGCCCAACGGACAGAGGTAACTTTTTCGTAGACAATAAGCTTGTATACCATCGTGATACCATCATGGGCAACAAGATAAAGCAGCTATTATATATATATGTCTTCCCGAACAACGCATTAACATCGTATTGGAGATGGCACATGATGCACCTTTCGCAGGACATATGGCCTTTAAGACGACTCGTTGCCGCATTAAACTGGGTTTTTGGTTTCCTAAAATGGACGACAGGATTCGTAAGTATTGTGCCTCATGCTCTATCTGCCAACTTAGGGCACCAGTCAAGGTGGTGCATAGGATGCCGATTACTCCCATCCCGAGGGATGACGAATTAGCTTTCACCCATCTTTCCATGGACTGTATTGGCCCGATTATTGCCCCTAACGACCCATTAGTGCCAAGGCCGGAATATAATTACGCCTTAGTACTGGTTGACAAATTCTCGCGGTGGCCTATGACTTACCCACTGCGATCGCTAAGCGCGAAGGGAATCTGTGACGCCCGCCTGCAGACTTTTATGACCTTCTCGGTACCGAAAGTAATCACCTCCGACTGTGGCAGTAATTTTACAAGCAAACTGACAAAGGAATTTCTCAAACGCTTGGGCTGTACTCCTCGGTTTAACACTCCAGGACATCCAGAGATTGCCGGCCTTGTAGAACGGTGTAATCAGAGCCTGAAGGCGATGATTTACAAATTAGCCCAATCAGAATCACGAGGATGGCACCGTTTAGTACCTTTTGTTCTCTATGGAGCTTACGAGAGAAGCCATCCGCGACCACCCACATCAGCCGCTTCACTTTAGTATATGGCAGCCTACCTAAGGGACCTTTGAATATACTGAAGGAATCGTGGGCGGGGAGCGTGAACTACCTTTTAGTATCGGCAAGAAGCCGGAAGAATGCCAACAGACGTTGAAGGAAAACCTAGAATTTGCTAAGATGTATGCAGAGTACTATGCCAACATCGAACAGAAACGGTACGCGGCCCACTACAACCTCCGGAGCACTGATAGAAAATATCAGCTGGGAGATAAAGTAATCGTGCTCGCTCCAGATTGGGGTGGGTCTAAGTTGTATAGTCGTTGGCAAGGACCTGCTACAATAGCAGAGGTCAGGTCGCCATACTCTTAAATCGTAGAATTAGACGGGAAAAGACGACACATACATGCAAACAAAATCAAGAAATTTAACGAACGAATCGAACGGGCAATAGTGAACAACTGCACCGTAGTGTTTGATAGAGACGAAGAGTTTGGGACGGTGGAGGTAGTCGAAAAGACTATCGAAGCCGACGTGCCACCTAGCGAACGGGTCGACCCTCTCAAAGTAGCGCATCTATCGGATGAGGAGTGGCAACAGCTGTTCGCTGTGCTAGATAGGTACTAGGGTGTGTTTAAAAATTGAAGTTTCAAAATTAATATCGGCCTTGTTGATTTTATGTTCCACCTTGAGGAAAATTGCCATTTGCCAAATTATACAAAAATCGGAATAGATTTAGAACTGGCGCAAAGCCCCGGAAGATTTATCACTTAGAAAACAATGTAATACATTGTCATTTTCAAAGATCCAAACAACTTTTAACACCTAAACATATAATATAAGGCAAACGCAAAAGAAGAACCGTGAGTTATTTATCATTTCTTTATCCCTTTAGTGCTTTGGGAAGTTGTTTCGATGGTACTCCACCATTTGCAGAACAAACTGTTTTTCTTCCTCATTTCGGACCAGGGCTTCATTGAAGGACTGCATTAGAGCCACTCCTTTCTTCGCCAAATCGTTCGTCACTTTTAGGGCGGATATGATATTTTTTGCCTCACTGTATGATTGTTCTGACTCCCATTGTTGCGGGTCTCGATCAAGAAAAGAGTCATCCAATCCGATGATCTGGAATATTTTGGTGGTAGAAGTGGTGAAGAAATCGTTAAGTGCTTTTGTAGGTGGATTATGTATTGAAGGAAGTCTCTTTGGAGGTTCATCGGATCCCTGATTGTTTCGCATGCTGTAGACCATGCGCTGTTTTTCGTCGAAAGTTACTGAATCATCAAAAAGGCTGAGGCCTACCAGGGTCTCCGACAGATACCAAAGGTGTCGGGAAAAAGCTGTTAGGGCTACCTGTGAGACTTCCTTGTCAGGGTACGTATGGATCGCCTTCAGGAAATCAAGATCGTTCCTTGGGGCTTCAGCGGGTGACGTACAGGTGAACCAGTACTTCACGTAAGTTGTTGTCACAAAAAGGGACACTCGAAGTAAATGATTCCACACCTTTTGAGAGTAGGATTGTCGAGATGCCCTCTCTGAGCTCTGGCGTTGTTGAATGGAAAACTCATCCCTGAAAAGCCACATCTTGATCGCATAGATCGCACGTGCCATCCAACGCGCGCAGTGAAATGCCCCTGGGTACCTGAACTTTATTCCTTTCGGTGGAATTCCTCCTAGAAAATGACTGTTAGTTCTAGTAGCTCTTTGTAGTCGTCTCTGTGGCTTTCGGTACTCATTTGCTGCAATGTGAAGGTGATCGCATCGTCTCGAATTTCTGTGACACGCTGTGCTGCATCTTTATCATCCATTGCTGTGCGATACTTGGCCTGATCGATTTGAGGCCAGAAGTCACGGAAATGACTGAATAGTTCCAATTTTGGAGACCTTGCAGAATCATGAAGTGAAAACACCTTTTCTAGAACAATTTCAGACACATGATGTCGACATGCAAGGTTCAAGAGGTCCTTTCCTAATTCCGCTTCCAGCCTGATGCACACGCCGCCCTTGCAACCCGTGTTACTCACCGTTGTGTCGAAACACATGGCCTCGATTCTGTCATCCATTCTCCAACTTCTTATCTCAGCCAAACATGCATCTGACATGGCTGCAGCTGTCTCGGATTTGAGTGTTGGGATGGCCAATAGCTTGGTCACATCCTTGCCAGATACCATTATTGGAAGGCGATCAACACACCCTCGTTCTGTCCCTGTAAGATCTGGCATGATCTTGCCGTCCCAGTCAATAGTAAGAGGAACATTTGGATCGAAAGATTCACGAATCTCTGCTGCTAGGGCTGCACGGTTATCTTTCCTTGCTTGATGGATCGCTGAAGGACTTATGATCAGCTCACCAGCTGGTGCTGTACATAAATTGGATGCAGCGAGAGCAGATAGGATGTGAGAAATGTAGGCCTAACGTAAAGGTGAATCGTAGGTAAACATATACTCCATCAATAAAGCCCAGCTGACAATATCCCAATATGTGCAAAATTATTCATCATGGCCAATGTTATACCTTATTTACGTTTAATTAACTGTCAAACGTCAACTCGATAGAAAGCACAGCAACCCGCCATTTGCAACAAGAGATCAGTGACATAGACACCGTGAGGTCAGTGACTTCATTATCATGAATATTCATTACTTGGGAACCGGCAACTGAGAGGGGCCTAAGGATAGCATGCATTGAAATTGTGGATGCCTGTATGCCACCTGTGTCCAATTTCGGTTGCCTTGCGCCAGTCCTAAATGTTCAGCTACCAAGATATAATTTCGGATATGGAGTTATTACATGAATTGGCATGACAATTCGACCAGGCCGGCAAAATATCTTTGAGTTGAAAATATCACATGTACCACAAAAACACCCTAATAGGTACCCTACGGAATTTTCGGATAACCCCGGTTTCTGTCCACTCATTGAACATGAGATCCGGCTCCTACCTGATTTGAGACCCAAACGTCTGCGTGCTTATAAAATCCCAGAATTACTTAAACCGGAAGTTGAACGTCAGATCAAAGAAAATGCTGGCGCTGAATATAATTAAACCGTCGAATAGCGAGATGGCCAGTACAGTTGTATGTGTACTCAAGGGGCCCAAGGGGCAGAATGGCGTAAGACTGGCGATTGACTACCGCTACGTCAACCGCCACTCCCTAGGTGATTGCTTCCCCACACCGGATATCGCTGACGTCCTACAAAAGGTCGGACGAGCGAAGTACATAAGCTGTTTTGATGCAAAGAGCGCATATTGCCCACTTGCGGTGAAACCGGAAGATCGTTGGCTTACAGCATTCGTCTGCGACGCCGGTCTGTTTGAGTTCCAGCGAATGCCGTTCGGTTTAAAGTCGGCCAGTAACACCTTCATCCGGTTCATTTCTAGAATCCTGCAACCAGTTCGAGACTTCCGGGAGCCGTTTGTTGACGACATATGGCTGTGCTCTCTATGGATTGGACTTCTCACCTGGACCACCTTGATAGATTTCTCCAGACCATTAAGGATTCGGACCTAACTCTAAGTTTGAAGAAATGTAGTTTCGCCTAAAGTAAAACCACCTTCGTAGGTCACATGGTCGGGTCAGGTACCATCGAGCAGAATCCCAGTAAGGTAGCTACATTAGGAGACATACAACCACCCGTAACAAAGAAGGATGTAATACGCATCATGTTTTTTTAGTTATTTCAGGAACTTCATTTCTTCGTTGGCCGAAACGGCACGTATCATAACTAATTTGACACAGAAGAACGTACCCAACAAGGTCCCGTGGGACCGGGAACATGAAGAGGCTCTAGATAAATTAAACGCAGATCTCGGCAGGGCAATCCAGTTACATACCATCGATTTCACAAGGGACTTTGGCCTATTGGTGGACGCCAGTTCAGCCACTGTGGGATGTTGTCTGATTCAATGGACAGAGGAAGGAGGCGAAAAGCAGATTTTCTTTGCCAGCATGAAGGTGTCGGAGACCCACACGCGCTGGTCCACGATTGAACGAGAAGCATTCGCGGTAATCTGGGCTCTGAAACGATTTCGGTCGTGGGTATTTCTGTCTCGAATCATTGTCTTTTCTGACCATAACCCATTGTCTTTTTTGACCGAGGCGGCGCCTAAGAGCGCCAAGTTAGCTCGGTGGGCCCTAGCCCTACAGGAATTTAATATTGATTTCAGGTACCTCCCCGGACCCCGGAACATCGCAGCCGATTTCCTGTCCCGGATTTGAATGAGGGGAGGATGAGAACCTGTCGCAACGAGGGTCGAACCTCATCGCCTTGTACATAATATGTTACTAATACATGTATATCTTTTTTATATCTTCCTCAACATGGACACGCGATGCTGAGGACGAACCGGACGCATCGATGGCGAGGATCTCTGACATGCGCCATCGTCTTAGGATGGGAGGGAATGTCGCAGCCAGCACCATCAACCTACGCGAAGACCTTCAACGGGGCAGCAATGTAATTCACGAGTGCACTCTGTGACCCGAACTAACGGTCAAACTCGGGATAACGACGCAGCGACCTCTATACCGATGAAAGAGGCCAATTCGTCGTGCACCCCTTCGCCCTGACTAAGGGGCGACCGCCGACCTCCGCTAACGAGGCAGGCACCATCTGGCGGACATATGTCGACGGACTGACGACCATCGCCGCCAGCGAGAATCACTTTCGCCACCACCTTCAAAGGATCGATAAGCCTTTGAAGGGACACCAACGCGAATTCGTCACGCCCGGCCCAAAGGGACGACGAACGGTATTTAAACGCTGGATCGGGAGGGTAAGGGGCTCGCTCTACAGAACATCTTAATACGAGGCAGTCGATGCGAACATCACCTTGCCGATTGCTGACAGAGACGCTGAACTTGAGACGATATAGAAACGTTGTTCTTTTCTATTATAATCATAACACCGAAGTTCGTCCTGATACTGTAGTAATTAAAATTATATATACTACGTCGCTTAGCTGTAGAAATAAAACTTAGAAAGACTCTTCGGTGTTTCGTGGTTTGAAGCTCACGGTGCTATCCTGCCACGTGAGACAGGATAAGCCGTGACATCAGGGCAAGAGTTGTTGCAAAGGAGAGACTTTAGTTTCTAGTGGAAAGAGAAATCTATCCATCCCCATGGGGTGATGGATAGAGGAGTCTGAGGTGATGGCATTGATGATGACAATGATGATGATGACGGTGGTAGTGATGATGATGATGATGATGATGATGATCATGATGATGATGATGATGATGATGATAATGATGATGATGATGGTGATGATGATGGCAGTGGTAGTGGTGATCATGATGATGATGATGATGAGAATGATGATGAATATGATGGTCAGGACGATGATGATGATGATGATGATGATGATGATGATGATGATGATGATGATGGTGGTGGTGATGATGGTGATGATGATGATGATGATGATGATGATGATGATGATGATGATGATGATGAAGATGATGGAGGTGGTGGTGGGAGAGGATCGTAAGGGTGATGGGTGTGGTGGTAATGATGATACTGGAGATACAGCTGATGATTATGCTAATGATGCTGCTGCTTATGGTGAATGGTGGTGGTGGTGATGATGGCAGTTATTGAACTTACCAGTAGCCAATGTCCGCATGTTCTTCCCGGCATTGCATGTTTTCGTTTTATAGTTCCAGTTTTTCCTTTCATCCGCCCAACCTTGCGGGAGTTCCGTGATGTTCAACTTATAAAATACCTTTCCATCGTTATAATCGGCCGCAATACACTGACCAATATCTCGGCCTTTACAACTGCAACAAACCAACCACATCCATCATCGCCACAATATTAGTGTCTTCCTCATAATATAGAATCAACAATATCAAACTCCGTCTAGGATGCTTTACACACACTACATGTCAACTGTCAATGCAAATGTTAAGAGACAATATAGCAAGGACATTTCAAACTGTTTTTAAGCATGAAGGTTTTTGACTTTCATTCTGATTGGGTGCAGGAAGTCTGTTCCAGGCACACCGACCAGTAAATCGCAAGACCTGATCGTAGGGACCCTGGGCAAGTCCACTCGCAATTGCTCATGCGCTTTGGCGTGAAACTCCGATTCAGTGTCCGCTCTGTAGTCGGGAGCGCCTCTGAGTAGAAATCTTGAAGGGGCGCTATATAAAATATCTTAAATGAATGAATGAATCAATTTAGTTCCATTTGCTGGCCTTGAATGATCGCAGCCGGAACCTATTCTGGACTGCGATGGTGGTGTGATGCTATCAGTGAGGTAGCCACAGTGTGCAGTTGTTCAGACAAAAGGATATGGGCGGCTGACCCCTCCGCTGAGAGGGATTAAACCAAGCCTGAAGGATATATATATATATATATATATATATATATATATCCAAGATCCTTCCACTCAGTGAATGTATCCAAGTCTGCCCCAATGGGCCAGGGACGTCAGAAATACCCCACCCCGAGTTAATGAGCCTCCCAGTACAAGCCAGCGGGCCAACCTGTGAGTGGAGTAATCTTGATATATCATATATATCTACCGTTGCGCCGGGTAACCATCCGCCAATGCCCTCACACTCCATTGTTTGACAGAGTGCCGCTCCATGCGGCGCCAGGCACGCTGCAATGAGAGAAAGTACAGGCGCACGAGGCTTCCATCTTACCGCTCGGCATGGGTGCATTTCGTTCGCGACATCCACCGCCAATATCGAGAAAAAGCTTAACTTGATTGACCTCTCTATACTGCATTTCCTAACTTTACTGTCTGCAAATCGGTCCGAGACCTTGGTATTCTATTGGACCAGGAATTAACTTTTGCACTTCACCTCAATCGCCTCAGTCGCGACTGCTTCTATCGATTGCGCCAGCTTCACACTGTCGCTCGCTCTCTTTCAACTGACGCTGCAACTACCCTTGTACAGGCTTTCGTCACGGCTCGCATCGACTATTCCTCTATTCTGTACAGCAGGTCTGTCTTGACCGTATTCTACGCTCTGCAGAGCGACTTATCGGCCAAATACTCAAATTCAGTCATGTGTCAAATTACGTGCTTGAGGTTCTGCATTGGCTCCCTGTCCGTCAGCGTATAGAGTACAGAGTAGCCGCCTGCCTGGCGATGCCTGCTAGGCCTCGCACCAACTTACCTACTTGACCTTTGTCGGCCTGTGCTGGGTACTCGGAGTACTCGCTCCCGATGCTCAGCCGGGAAAGGGGTGCTTTCAATTCCGTTTTGCCGTACCTCTATCATGCAGAGTCGTGCTTCTTCTGTAGTAGGCCCGTCGGTATGGATTGCCTTCCTCTTGAGCTGCGCCTGTTCCATAGATCACTCTCTGACACATTCTACAGGCGATTGAAAACTGTTCTTTTTTTACCGTGCTATACAGTATACCTGAATGAATGAATGCATATAGACAGAAAAATACGGACTTGAGTTGTCTAAGCCTTAAGGATTGCATAACTGAACTGGTCCTCACAAGTCCTGTTATGTGTGACGTACTCGATAGGTCTCTGTTGAAGAAAAGACGACCGAGGTCGTGAACCTCGTTTCTTGGCTGGACAAACAATTAATAGGCGGGTACGGATAAATCCACGGGTACGGGTATGCCCTCAGACACCTACTGGACAGCATCCACAACAATGACAAAAAACTGCCTTCTAACTTTTACACCCTTCGTGAGAATGCTGACTTCGATGCATTGAGCTAAAGGCGATTGCATTTCATCGAGTCAGCGATATCGTTAAAGCAGCTCATTGAGACGGACCGCAGACGCTGGACATAAGCGAAATCAGGACGATAGAAGCCATGATACATGTATTAGATGGCTATGTATTCGTTATGATAAAATTTAATATGCCAATGAAAATAGCAACGACAATACTTATTAATAACTTATACATGCTCATAACGAAACTATAATTATGAAAAATAATTATTATCAATAATCAGGATGGCGCTGCGATTATGGTGGTGGTGGTGGTGATGGTGGTAGGGATTATGATGTTGGTGGTGGTGGTGGTGGTGATGGTAGTGGTGGTGATTGGCGGTGGTGGTGATGATGATGGTGGTGGTGGTGAGGGGTGGTGATGGTG
The DNA here is from genome assembly GCA_020284085.1 of Aporrectodea caliginosa. Lineage (NCBI taxonomy): Eukaryota > Metazoa > Annelida > Clitellata > Crassiclitellata > Lumbricidae > Aporrectodea > Aporrectodea caliginosa. The sequence continues at coordinate 536,998 of JACEVL010000086.1, read as the reverse complement.
GTGGTGGTGGCGACTATGATGTTGATATTATGATTATGGTAGTAATGATGATGAAATTGATGACGATGGTGCTGATGCTGATGCTGCTGCTGGTGATGGTTGTGGTGGTGGTAATGATGATGACGACGATGATTATGATGATATTTAATGTAGTCCTGCCAATAAGAAACAGTGTCTTACTCTGTCGTCATCGAGTGCATACAATGGCACGTGTTCACCTTCTGCTGAGCGAGCTTCGCAGCGATTGGGTCCCACACCTGCACATTACACAGCAACACTTTAAGTGCACAGAAATTAATTTAGCACTTTTTGTAGTTTTCTGTGGTACGTAGCAATTAAACCGGAGTTGTAAGGATTAGTATATCGCTCAAATCAACTGACAACTTTTTATTTCCAGAAGCACAATGCATATAACAATTATCCACAATTATTATAACTTGACAATTACATTTCGGTGCATTGGCTAGGGAACAGGAAGGAGAGAGACACAAAAGGGGCACAAGACCCGCTTAATTAGAGTCACCCGTTTTAACAATATTAGGCTACGTACATGCATCTATGCATATATACATACATACATTACATGCATACATACATATGTGCATTCTGAATAGTTTAATCACCTTTGATGTTATTGATATGCTTCACTTTTTGTACACCAAAGTGCGGTATGCAATTGGTTTCAATAAAGAATATGTCTATCTATATATATATATATCTACCTTCTATCAATGCTATCTATCTATCTATCTGTTCAGCACGCTAGACTATCTTTCTATCTATCTATCTATCTAATCAATCTGAACAGCTTCGATCTATCCGTATGATATATCTATCTATCTATCTATCTGTCTGTCTATCTATCTATCTATCTATCTATCAGATCTATCTCATCTATCAATCTACGAAAGCGATGCTTCTATCTATCTATCTATCAATCTATATATCTATTATCTATCTATCTATCTCATCTATCTATCTATCTATCTATCTATCTATCTATCTATCTATCTATCTATCTATCTATCTATCTGTCTGAACTGTCTGTCTGTCTGTCCGTCTGTCCGTCCGTCTTTCCATCCATCTTTCCATCCATCCATCAATCCACTGTGTTATACCATCCATCCATCCATTATGCATCCATACATTTACCATGCATGCATCCATGCATGCATGCATGCATGCATGCATCCATCCATCCATCCAATCCATCCATCCATCCATATGCCATCCATCCATCCATCCATCCATCCATCTATCTATCTATCTATTATCTATCTATCTATCTATCTACCTATATGTAAGCACATGCTTGTTTACTTACAAACTTACATACCTTCTTTTCTGCAGCACTGAGAAATCCGTGCCATGTTCTGCATAGGCTACTCCCTCCAAAAACTCTATAGCGTAAACCCTTCGAACCCGTTTCCATGGAAATGTCGCACCTAAAGCTGACAATAATAAGCCTATGAGAAAACGCTCATGGTTAGAATGGTGTATTGTCATTGACATTTATTGCTATTTAGGATGCATGTACACCTGGGGTCTGGCAGCCGGTACAATAAAGAATATAAGGCCTACTTACTTACCTGACTTAGAATTTTTTGGACATAGCTGATTTCTTTCGGCTGGCACACCTAAAAATTTCGACGTTTTGGACATTTTATACGGGTGCAAAAACGGCCATTTGGGCGTTAACGAAAACACTGTGCATCCACTTATGCATTCGTACATTCGTGCATGGGTTTACGTTGAATTGAGCGCGCGCATTTCGCCGACCTTCATTTCAGCGACCTCAATTCGCCGCCGCAAAACACAGCGTCTACACAATTCGCCGCCGCGAAACACAGCGCCTACACAATTCGCCGCCATTCATTTCAGCGACTCTTGTGATAACAATGTCAAAGTTTATTTTAATCATGAAACTTTCCAATTCGCGTTTCCAAAAAGGATATCAGTTTGTAGGTGATGGACTATTACGCCCGGTATTTAGCAACGCCATTTTGAAGCAGCGCTGAAATGAATGGCGGCGAATTGTGTAAGCGCGGTGTTTCGCGGCGGCGAATTGTGTAAGGGGCGGGGTTTCNNNTGGAGATGTTAGCAGTCGATAATAAAGTGAATTTGATCTGCTTATCCATTCACAAGAATGTCGTACACTTTGATTTTGTATACAACATACATTATAATGCTTAAACGTATTATAAACACATTCACATATGCATAAATGTATGCAAGCTTGCATAGGGTTCTATGTAAATACATACATACTTACATACATACATACATGCATCCGTGTGCGCAGAGATACGTACATGCATTCATATTGTTTGTATTTTGTATTGTATTTAACAACTTGTAAAGTGCCTCGTATAGTACAAACCATTCAGAGGCACTCCCTGTGCGATGAGCCCCGAGGGAAAAGACAAGATTTTAGGCAGCGGATGGATGCAGCGTGACGATTAGTTAAGTTCTTAGAGCGGACGGATGGCGGAAGTCATTTCACAGTGAGGGACCAATGCAGTCAAATGCACGGTGTTGGGCCATGGCCATCCTCACCCGGAAAACAAGAAGGTCATAGCGAGCCAGAGATAGAAGAGGACGATGAGAGTCAGCTGGATTGGGCCGACGAATAGCGTCACAAAGGTAGTTTGGAGCTTGACCCAGGTAAGACCTACTGTTGAGGGGCAGTATCTTGAACTGAACACGAGCAGAAACAAGGAGAAAGTGGAAGTGGTCCGTCATGCAAGTCGAAATATGAGAAACACGGGGGAGACGGGCAATCACCCTGGCAGCTGCATTTAGTACCGATTGTAATGGGATGGACGCACTTTTGGAAGGTCTACCAGTAAAGAGTTGCAGTAATCAATACACGGACAGATAGAGGCATGAACAACAGAAGTAAAAACCGGAGAACAGACGATCTTCTGATGGTTCTAAGGCGCCTCATATTAAGGTAATAGCAGCGCTCGTGAATAAGCTGGTGCCTGCGCTTGGCTTTCGAATGGCGCATTAGAAGTTTGCAGATTACGATTACGATTAGCAAGAACGGGCGAGATTGGTAATATGATCCGTGAACGGAAGAATGCTGTCAAGGATGACACCTAAGTCATGAACACTGGACGAGAGGGAAGGCAATGGAAATCTCTCGGCTAGTAAAGAGAAGTCAAGTTTGAGAAGTTGCTGACGAGTGCCAAACCAAATTAGTTGAGTCCTGGCACAGTTGGAGAACATCCAGAGGTGGACCTCTGACCTTCCTGTTTCCACAGTTTATATAGGAAAGACCACAAACCACACCTTCTAGTAATCTGGTCATGCAGAACTATGGTGGCCTGAAACAGAACCCGTCAAAGAGTCTCTCTCTTAGTTAGGAGCAAGCATTAATATTATAACATACCTACTTAGTTACGTACATAGATGTATATTTATAAATACATACATACACAGATGCATACATGCATACATACGTACATGCACAAATACATACATTCATGAATGTACACAAATATCGAATTTATACATGTTTTCCGGTACTTATAAACAGAGATAATGCATGAATATATACATACGTACATACATAACATATATACCTAACATGTTAGCTACATATACATATATACATGCATAAATGCCTGCATGTATGTAATGCAGCCATGCATGCATGCATACATACATGAGCATCGCCGGGTATTACATGTTACCCCACTAACGGGGTAAGTTGTAACATGAGCAGGGGCACATTGTAACAATATTGGGGATCAATCAATCAAAATTAATCAATAACTTTATTGCATCAACTGCAGCAACTGAACATCAGGGTTTAACAAACAAAGCATCATAAAAAGTTAACATAATATGCTCATTCATCGAGAACATTGTCAGTTGAGGCAATAGGTGTCCCCGAAGGGACCAATGGTCCCGCTAGACGGGGATACCCAACAGTGTCAGGCAAACAGGTCCTTTGATGGTTCTTCTAGCATTTTGTATTATTTTATATTAATCTCCTTAATTAACCTAGTCTAGCTTAACTAGTGTACTCTCCATCTAATCATATGACATGGGAGAGTTGCTGCGTATTTCCGCTCCGTGCTGAGTGAGTCCCCCCCCCAACCCACCCCCGGTTCGTTAGTGTCATTCCCCGTCAATGACCATCCTCCGTAGATTCCTCAAGTGGTTAATAGGTACTCCTTCATTAGTTGTTTAAAGTGATGCCTATTTTTCTCCTTCTGTATATGAGGCGGGATTGAATTCCAGACCTGCGGCCCCATTGATTTAATACTAAACGACCTGAGATTTGTGCGAGTTTTGATGGGCCTATAACATGATGCTCCTCTAGTGTTATAGTTATGCATATCCGAGGTCTTTGAGAAGTAATTTGCGAAAGACATTGGTAGAGCTCCATTTTCAAAGCGATGGAAGAGGTCTGCTATTTGATAGCTTCTTATTTGATTGATATTTAACAATTTTAATGTCGTATAAATCGGATTGGTGCTAGCTCTTGCCTCTGCCCCTGCAACTATTTTAATTGCTTTATTTTGTAAAATTACCAACTTGTGCAGTCTTGACGGATAGTTTGATGCCCAAATGAAATTGCAGTAACTCAAGTAGGGATATATTAGCGTATAATAGAGGGATTTCTTTATGTCTTCGGGAATCACGTAAGCTATCCTTTTCAGTATTCCTATGTTTTTAGCTATTTTTAAGGCTATATGATCAATGTGAGCCTTCCATGTTAGGTGTTGGTCTATGATTACTCCCAAGAATTTTGTGGAGTCTACTTGCTCAATAGGACTGCCATTTAGGAGCAATTCCCAGCTTACAGGCTTAATTTTCCTGTGGGACTTAAAGATTATAAAGTTCGTTTTATCAGTGTTAAGAGTCAGTTTATTTGCATTAAACCAATTATTTATTTTAGTTAAGTCTTGATTAACAATTTGCATCAGGGCCTCCGGAGATGCATTAGAGTAAACTAAGTTCGTATCGTCCGCAAACAATATGAAATATAGGTCTAGTGATACCAATGCCAGATCATTGATGTATATTAGGAAAAGAAGTGGCCCCAGGTTAGAGCCCTGAGGGACACCAGACGTAATGTACCCAATATCAGAAATAAAGCCATTACATACAACACATTGGGTTCGACCTTCTAGATAACTTTTAAACCAGTTTAACTGGGTCCCCCTAATTCCATAGTGACTTAGTTTTTTTAGCAAGATTCTATGATTGACGGTGTCGAAGGCTTTGGCTAAGTCTAGGAACACTCCGATAGAGTATTCATTACTGTCAATCGCCCTCGAAACCCTTTCCTCCATCTCTAAAAGTGCCATAAATGTCGAATGACCCGCTTGAAAACCATGCTGTGATGGGTGTATTATATTTTTCTGCCTTATGAAGCAACTTAGCCTATCATACATGATTTTTTCGAGAAATTTAGCATAAAATGGCAGAATTGATATGGGTCTATAGTTCACTATAAGTTCTTTATTCCCTTTTTTAAGAATGGGCACCACTTTTGCTGTCTTTAGTAACTCTGGTACAATTCCATGTAGTAGCGAGCTGTTTATAATTTCTGCGAGGGGTCGAGCGATTAAGTGAAGGTGTCTCAGTCCTATATATGGGTCAATGTCATCCAATCCTTTAGCGTGGGACTTTTTTAAGTTCATGCCTATTCCTAGTAATTCCTCCGGGGATGTTGGAATGATTCCCATGGAGGTTAGCTCTGGCTGTGGTAAGTATTCCTAGATCAGATATAAGCTAGGATACATGCATACATCCATAAATAATGGCGCTGTGTAGGGGTGTGTATGATTCACACACAGGAATGTAAGAGAGGAATAGATGGAAGACAGACAGAGACAGCCAGACCGACAACTTAGTATACAGACAGACACAGTAACACAGAGACAGCCAGACAGACACATTGACATGCAGACACAGACAGAGGTAGAGAGAAGGACACCGACAGAGATACAGAGCGAAAGGGAGACGGTTAGACACACAGTCAGACAAACAGTCAGACAGACAGACGGACAGACAGACAGAGGCAGAGAGGAAAGGCAGAGACCTGTGCTATGCGTAGGCATTGCAGGAATGCACTATCGTGCGTAGCACAGGTAGGGGAATCGTGCCTGTGGTTTGGCCTGCACGTGAAAATTAGTAGCCAGAGCGACGCCAACCGAAAGGCTACTTAAGTGTAGAGTTTTACTGTAAGAAAAGCTCGGTAAGCTCGCTCAGCTCGGTCGGTCGGTGTCGCTGCTGGAAGATGTGCTCGTGGTGCTGTGAATAAACAACTCAACGTCAACCAAGTGTCGTTTCTTCTGTTGGTCGAAAACCCCGATCATCGGGCGAACCAGCAACGCTACACATACATACATACATACATGCATACATACATACATACATACATACATACATACATACATACATACATACATACATACATACATGCATACATACATACATACATACATGCATACATACATACATACATACCATGCTTTATTATTCGTATAATAATAGCATTATTATGCGAGTAAACAAATAATTTTTGTTTTCCAGTTCCATGTGATCCGAAGAAGGATAAAGACTGCAGTAAGTCCGTCTTATTGTTCGTTACACTTTTGTTTCTTATTCTCCATAAACAGGTGGCATCAATAAACTACATAATAAAAGGCGTTAATTGCGATTATATTATTGTCAGATCAGAGCTTCTCATTTGAAAATAGATTTGAAAATCGATCGCTGGATTGAGTAGGCGATCGATGCGCGATCGACCTCCAAACTTTTTGTTTACATCGTATTTTGTGTATCGTTTTCGAATAGCTGCATATTATAATGATGGTCGTCCATTTACTGCTAGAGTGTTATAAGCAACACTTATTAACCGTCGATAAGTCTCATCTGCAATGTCGCATCGATCCTAGCCTGAACTTTCACAAGTAATGTAAATTAGATAAATAAAACAATGGTCTGGCTTCAGGTTCCTCTTGGAGTCTAACTCATCGTGCGCGATCGATTTACCGATTGACCAGACCTTGCTAGGCGATCGACCAAGGAGATCGATCGATCGATCGGTTCAAATGAGAAGCCCTGTGCAGCCAGATACGGGCAATTATGCATTAATCGATTTCTAGTTTCCCTCAAGTACCCGGTGGTTAGGATCATGCGACGCCCAGCACTTTGATAAAGTTCAGACCAACGGTGTTGATAGGGCCCATTGTATTTATTTTTGTTTTAATGATCGTCATCATCATCATCATCGTCTTCGTTATCATGTGATGGATGATGATGAATAGTACACGGCACATACCGTTAACACGAGAAAAAAGCCGCATCATTATGTGGCTATAAATGCTACTGACCAAGCATTAATATATGACGCTAAGCAATTGTGAGTGAAAGACTTGCGTTGTAAGGTGAGCGCTGAAACCAAAATCGGCCTCCGTACTGATAAAGTGGAAAATAAATAGTCTTCGTTTACTAATTCAAATTGACATGAACGCAATATGATTACAATTCATAGTATGAACGGATGATCACAGGCTATTACAGGAGTCGAATTTAACTGTATGGCAACCATGCAAGGCGCCCATGTGTCCTACTACTCATTTTACCAACGCCACTTAAAGCTGAGTCGACCTTTTGGAGGGTAGCGGGAAGCGTTCCCGTATCCGTGCTGATCTTCTGCTCTTCGTGCGAGAGTGTTACCATTACCTACTAAACCCTGGCAGAAAATTGTGCTTGGGCTGGCATTTGATCTTGTAAAGCACCAGAGAGATTACTCACTACTGAATGAGTAAATGTGTTTCAATTGTCCTTTCAATTTGTTATTGTTCTGTAGAAAGTCTCAAAGCGGAGGATAATAATCTGTGACTGCGGATTCTACGAGATCTCTGAAAGTGAGTTCTATACTCGTCTTATTGTACATGCTAAGTGTTTCACGTGCACTACCTATAATTGTTACGATAGGAGACGTCTGATGTCGTAAGAAAACATCTGCATTAGTTCTCTCCATGGACGAGGTGGACGGTGTATTCGTTGGAAAGGTTTCATCGTTCACTCTAATAATTATGAGCTCTTCGTTTCATGCATTAATATTGCCTAGCACTCACTCGTAACTCTTGTTTAATCACAATTTACCTGATAGCGGTGTGACTATCAGTTTTTGTTGTTACCAATAAACGAATATAATAATTCAACATAGTGGATTGTTCGCGTATTTATATTGTGCGTTTTCTGTAAGCGCGCCTTGGACACGTAGAGAGAATGCCAATTGACCGAAAACCGCACAATCAACCAATCAATCAATCAATCCATTAATTAATTCTTTTATTTTGAACCAGCAATGGAACTCACAGTGTAATGTAGTAACATGAATGACTTGTTATGGTTTCAAAAGGAGGCCATGAAGGGATCATTAGATCCCGCTAAATAGGGACATCTAATTACGAAGTCATGTTGCATAAAGAGTGATGGCAGCAAATCATGTTCTTAAATAGTTGGATGAGTAGAATCCACAAAAGTACTAAGTTCCAAATAATATTATACTAAATAAACTTTAACTAACTTAACTACTTCGACAATCACACAATTCACTACATGTGATATTCGCAGGAAAAAGAAACAAAGACAGACCAAGACTACACTGGAGCCAGCGACCTGGCTGTCTAGCCTGCTAACTACTTGTCATATTAAAAATTAAAACATGAAGATGAATGAAGATAACTTTTGTGTATTGGATTTTTACTTTTAGTACGTGCAGTCGTTTTACAAGAACAGCTTCTTTCAAGTCTAAACAGGACCACTCTTCATAATTATATGGACGCGACATTTAGTTTCGACTGCGAATCATCGAATTAATTGTTTTTAAGTTTAATATTCAATAGATGGCATTTAATCGTAGACTTTCTTCTAGCTCGACCTTAATTGCATCAAGTATTTCTGTCACATTAAACGAATTTTGGAATGTTCATTCTAACGCTTAATAAACTTGTTTTCCAAATTTAACCAAGTGCTTTGTAATAAACCGGCCTAAATAGCTTTCGGAAGTTATAAGCTAGATCAGCAACAGACATTTAATGCATTGACTTAGAACGTATTAGCAAAATTTACTTTACTGCCTGAAAGTGAAGATTTGCTGTATCTCTTTTAAATATTGTTCGAGGAATATCAACCACGATAATTAACTCTTCACGTGATAGTAATAATAATAATATAATAATATCTTTTCTTTATTAAGCGCCTGACAAACACACTGCGCTGTACATTTACATGTTATACGCAATTTAAATCTTACTACTAACAGAACAGACAGCCTGCAATACAATACAACGTCGCTAATAGCAGCCTACAAAGCTCGGTACCTCTTGCTCTCTTGGCCAGATGTTATCCAATGCGCTATCGGCCCCCCTATATAATTGTTGGCTTACTTTTCGTTGGGGATGCTTTCCTTAATATACTACAAGCACGGCTAAGATATCACCAGTGTCCCAATTTAGGACATGACCAAATGCTGGTCATTCTGTGTAGTTTTGTATTCTGACCTTAACAACTAATTCTAAGTTCTTCTCAAAATGCTAAGTCTAATTGAATTTATGAATGTATGAGCATTTGTTATAGCGCCTTTTCAAGATTTCTACTCAGAGGCGCTCCCGACTACAGCGCGGACACTGAATCGGAGTTTCACGCCGAAGCGCATGAGCAATTGCAAGTGAAGGACTTCCAGGGCTATTCATAAGTCAGGGTCCCTACGCGGTGGCTTGAGGTGGATTCGAACTCGAAACCTTCCTGCTGCAAGGCATCGAACATACCCCTACACCACCGCGCCACACATTCTAAGAAAGATACTCGAACCAATCTAAAATCTAATTAATAAATTACAAAATTTCAATCACTCATCACTTCTTCTGCCTCATTAGGCAGGTTCAAAATGTCCGACGTCGCCAGACTCGCCACTCTAGTCGTCGCTGAGCCTCTTCGTTTAGCTTTCCGTATTCATCGGTCATCATCCAATCCAACATCATCTGCCTTGGTCTTTTTCTTTTCTGCCTCCCCTCCATTTTTCCTTCGATGACCGTTCTTAGTAGTGAGTCTCCTATCAGCGTTTGTCCGATTAATTTTCTTTGTCTCTCTCTTATTGTGTTATCAGGGCTCCTTCCCATCACTTCTTTACTTGTTTCATATCCATCACTGCATACGGCATATGCAGCTGAGGCCGCGGCAGAACAAGCGGCCATGCGAAAAATCCATAAATAAAACCATGGCTGCCGTCTTCACGTCTTTTATCCTAGACACAATAATTATTAATTCTTGTATTGTTGAGATTTTATGCTCGAGGTTGGCCAGAGGTTTTCTGGAGAGTCACGCGAAGTCATTTCCTTTTCCGGCGTCTTTCCATTTGTATCCAGCGCGATAATGCCTCCTGCAGTAACATACTTTGAAGTCTTGTCTCTTATGATCATCATGTCTCTAAATCTTTCCCGATGGACTTCATACCTACCTCACTCAATATGTCTTGTTCTGATGTTTTCTTCTACCTTATTGCCCATTTTGCCAACTTGTGTTTTGTTGAAGGCTGTTTTCTATCATGTTTTAAACATGCCTTAGTCACGTCTTTCCTTAAGAAACCTGACTTCCACATGACAGCCTCTCAAACTTTAGACGGACCTGCAAATTTAAAAGCATTTCAAAGATTCTTTAACGCCTCCTCCTTAAGTTAAACGGATCATGAACCACATTAATCCAACTCCTAATTTCTGAAATCCTGATGCACTTCAGGTAAGAAAAGATGATGATGATGATAATGATGATGATGATGATGATGATGAGGATGATGAGGATGATGATGATAATAATAATAATAATTATACTAAAACGAATAATAATAATAATAATAATAATAATAATAATAAAAATAATAGCAACAACAACAACAATAATAATAATAATAATAATAATAATAATAATAATAATAATAATAATAATAATGATAAAAATGAGAATAGCAATAATAATTCTAATAGCATAAGGTACAATAAAAACAGTGATTATTTTGATTATTTTCATTGTTAAGCCTGTTGTTATTGTTGTCATCGTTAGGGCCTATTATTGTTGTAATTTTTTTCAAATGTCCGCAGAAATATAACATGTTTGGGTTGCCTGAACTATAATTACTTTTATCGTCATCATTATCATCAGCAACATCATCATCATTCGCAACATTATCATCTTCGTCAACACCTTAATCCAGCGCTATAAAAAGTCATTATTATTCGTTTGTTCGTCTAAATCAATCTGAATCTAATCTAGTCAGTCTCCGTCTCAGTCAGTCTAGTCTGAATCAATCTAGATAATCAATCTGAATCTAATCTAGACATTCAAGAAACGTTGTTGCGGATCTCCAGCGTCAGACAAGATTGATTAACGAGATTGATTCAGACTAAAAGTCTGCCATCGCCTTGCTCTGACAACTGCAGACAACAGAGAAACTATATTTCTCTACCAGCGCTTATCTGTCGCCATCCAACGCTTCAACGCAATCGCTTTTCACAGCACTTTTGGCACTCAGCACTACATCAATGAAGACCAGCAATCTTAGAATAATGCTATCTCAGATTTATTGATATCCTACCTGTTGCATGTACCTCGGGTTGAAAATATAATAAAAAATAGTAATTATAACATATACAAAAAGGAGTACTATATGTATTTGATTGTTGCTAATTCGCATCGTCATTCTCTAACCAGTTTGTCGGATGAAAGTTAATTTTAGATCTTTTACAGACTTTTGAACTTTCTGTACTATCGTCGATTTTTTGGAACCGTTTTTCTGTGATGATACACTCATTATCAAGATTGATTCATTTGCGAAAGCGTCGAGTGAATTGCTTAATTCTTATTAAGATTTCCTGATACTGTTATTCCTTGTAGATGGAGATGTTTACGATTTTTCTCTGCATTGTCATTATTTGGTCATGTTTTCGGTGATCTGCAAGGGACTGAAATTGGTAAGGGCGATTTGAAAGCTAGAGAGAATGCGAGAGAAGATCCTTCTTCCTATGTCAAAGAAGCAGTTAACCTTGATCAATATCTCCAACCGACACACGCTCATGAGCCTGCCAAATCCTGCAGTTCAAACAAAACTGAAACTGATGAGAAACCGTCGTCACTTGTGATGAGATCACCTGTAAAGGCGAGTTCGTATGAGGCAAAGAAGAGCGGGCAAAAGGGGTATTTAAAAACACACGTAGCAGATATCCGATCGTTGTTGAAACATTCTGATCGAAATATCTCTGCTAAGAAAGATTCGATGAAGTTCAGTAGTTTTCCTGTAAAGTCAGCTGCAATACGTCATACAGGCAAGGACTTCGCAATCAAAATAAGTAGGTCATTTCGAGGGAAACGAGATGCATTGGATGCGTTCAATAGGATGCTGGAACCTGCTTTTGAAGTTCTGCATCCAAAGCCACGTCGAAAAAAACACAGACGCAAAAAGCGACAGAAAAAAAGCCAAATCAGGTAATGAAGAATTGATAGGCATTCCAGAACCCGGGGAAGAAGATACCGAACCTGTGGATATTCCAGAATCGGGTGAAGCAAGAATAGTTGCTGTTAGTAACAGCGCCATGCGATGTCTCCTTAATAAGCTTCCAGATGTATTGAAAAGCACGATCTTAACCACTCATGACGCAGAAGTTGTCATTTTAGAGAACTACGTTAAATCTCAGAGTGTTCCGGCCAAGACCCTTCATATCTACAACTCGGCGAAGAAGGAGGAGAGAGAGCTTTTGAAGCGATTACTCGCAGATATGCCGATCATTCTGCCAATTTACAAATCAATAAGAAAAGGCGTAGCATGGAATCACACGAGGCTTGTCATAGGGCTTAGACAATTTTTCCAAAGGCCTTCTACTGCACTGAAACAGTATGAAGACCTAAAGAAAGATGAGTTGACGTCTTTAGACAGTTTTCTTGCGTCTTCAGGTCAAAGTGGCGCTCCAAAAAGTACTGCACACACTGCACGAAAGATTGAAGAGGCCGAAAAAGCAGAGATACGAAAGGACGAAGAAAAACAAAACAGGAAGAAGCAGAAAAACGAAAGATAAAAGAAAGAGATGATGAAGATGAAGATTACGATGAGGAAGAAGAGGAGGAGGAGGAGGAAGAAGAAGAGGAAGAAGAGGAAGATGAGGAGGAGGAAGAAGACGAAAGCGAAGAGGAAGATATAGAAGACGAGGAAGAAGAAGAAAAGGAAGAGGACGAAGAGGAAGAATCCGAGGAAGAAGAAAAAGAAGGGAAAAAAGGAAAAGACGGAAAAGGAGGAAAGAAAAAAAGTTGCGGGTACTTTACTTTTCTTTGTTTCTCGAATCTTGCCGCAGGTTACCTTATCACAACGCATCTCGCCTTGCCCAGACATAATTAGCCCTTCTTTGTCATTACTATAAATTACCCTTCATCATGCTATCTTTGCACGCTGGGGACGTTTTAGAAAGAGGAGTGTTCTGATACAGTCGTAGTCTAAAAAGACTAATATGTTTTAGATGTGAGACCAGAAACTTAAAGCAAAATGGGTTTAATCAGGCTTTTCTCCCAGGTAAAAGGTCAGAATTATGAAAGATGCAAGAAATAAACATTCCGGTGAGTATGAACTAATAAGTTGCAATGAACATAGGGTGAACGTGCTAATTACCGTCAGGTACCCAGATACCGTCATAAGTGAGCGTTTTTATTAAGTTTCTTTTTTGCGATTTTCTGGATGTACATTATTTTTTTAGTCACGAGTTCCTTATTAATCGCTTGATTAAATGCTGTAAAAGTTTTATTGTTATAACCAGTTACGATTACAGAAAAAAATATAAATCTTCCGCACGTAAAAGAGTGTGATATTTATCCGTTTTCTCGATAACGAACGACTGACAATTTTGAAGCTTTTCTTTGTAATTGTTTAGTTGTGATCATCACCGCAACAAACAACGCATACCATAGACTTTTCTCTGCAACATTTTAGTATTTTACGACTAATTTAATGTTATATTCGTGAAATAATATCGATGACGCCAACTAACTTCTGAAAACAAGCAAAAATTAATTACCGTCAGGCTATGACGATAGATTTTTTAGTTACCGGCATGACGAAAGTAGACAATTTTGATACCGTCAGTACACGGATATAGCACAATGATTGTGGCATGGTCAAAAAAACTTGACATTTTTCTTTGTGGTTGGCTTTTCTGAGTACCATCTTGCTAAAAATCTTTAAACTTGATATTCATGAAATGATGGTTTCATCTATTACACTCCTACTTTTTTTAATAACTTCATCATTTATGGAACAAACTTAGTGCAGTTTCTTCTAAGATAATTAAACTATACAGTTTGGTTTCATTATGCCCCATTTTATAAACCCCAAATACATCATCTAACGGTAACCCATTACCCATTGAACTAAATTTATTCCTATAACATCCTTATGATGAAAGTTTTCTAACCAATCTATTAGCGCTTGGGACTTCTCGGTCGTGTGCTCTTGTGACAAACTGTGAAACAAGTCTCCAATGATGTAGTCATGACAAACAGTCAAACTAATCTCCAACATAATGTCAGTGATGAAGTCATGACAGTGAAACAAGTGTGTAACCTAATGTCAGTGATGAAGTCATGACAAAAGTGAAACAAGTTTCCAATCATGTCAATGATGAAGTCATGACAAACAGTGAAAGAAGTGTGTAATGTAATGTCAGTGATGAAGTCATGACAAACAGTGAAAGAAGTGTGTAATGTAATGTCAGTGATGAAGTCATGACAAACAGTGAAACAAGTTTCCAATCTAATGTCAATGATGAAGTCATGACAAACAGTCAGACAAATCTCCAACTTAATGTCAGTGATGAAATCATGACAAACAGTCAGCAAGTCTCCAACCTAATGTCAGTGATGAAGTCATGACAAATAGTGAAACAAATCTCCAATCTAATGTAAGTGATGAAGTCGTGACAAACAGTGAAACAAGTGTGTAATGTAATGTCAGTGATGAAGTCATGACAAACAGTGAAACAAGTTTCCAATCTAATGTCAATGATGAAGTCATGACAAATAGTGAAACAAATCTCCAATCTAATGTCAGTGATTAAGTCGTGACAAACAGTGAAACAAGTGTGTAATGTAATGTCAGTGATGAAGTCATGACAAACAGTGAAACAAGTTTCCAATCTAATGTCAATGATGAAGTCATGACAAATAGTGAAACAAATCTCCAATCTAATGTAAGTGATGAAGTCATGACAAACAGTGAAACAAGTTTCCAATCTAATGTCAATGATGAAGTCATGACAAATAGTGAAACAAATCTCCAATCTAATGTAAGTGATGAAGTCATGACAAACAGTGAAACAAGTTTCCAATCTAATGTCAGTGATGAAGTCATGACAAACAGTGAAACAAGTTTCCAATCTAATGTCAATGATGAAGTCATGACAAATAGTGAAACAAATCTCCAATCTAATGTCAGTGATTAAGTCGTGACAAACAGTGAAACAAGTGTGTAATGTAATGTCAGTGATGAAGTCATGACGAACAGTGACACAAGACTGCAGAGAGGCGGTAAGTCAGCAGAAAAACCACCAAGAACTCACTACAACTGTTCAACCGGCAGGTGCTGGAAAACAGAAGAACTTCGAAGAAAAACTACGAAATGTTAAGAAGCTTAAGAAGACAGACAGTGTGAGATGTGAAACTCCTTAAATGTTCAGTCTCTTTTGTGGGGAAACGTTTGAGGAATCCTGGATACAGTGCCAAAATTGCCAAGGTTGGGTGCACAAATTCTGCACTCAACTGGATGATGGAGACTTCTATGACAATTGTAAAAAATAGACCTAGCCTACTAACAACACAGAAAATTTCTGTGCTTTGCAATAAAGTCACCCATATAGCCTAAGACCCTAGCTTAGTCGTGGCTCTTTTCTATTTTAAAATGTGTTTTTTTCCTCCAAAGTAAACTTACTAATACTGAGGCAAAGGTGAGTTGTGTTGTTGCATAAAAAGTTGTTAATGTTGAACTGTGTTGTTGTATTAAGAGGGGGCTGATACTCAGCTGAAAGCCGAGATTCAGTGTTATATTTAAAAACTGATTACATTGAGCATAAGGCTATAGATAGCAGCGTTACATTAAAAACGGTAGTTATGTCAGTGTTGAGCAGAGAGTGCTGTTAGTTATTCTGTCAAAAACTGACATAGGCTATAGGGTTCTATTAGGCTATGTAATTTCTATTAGGCCTATGTCTCCCCTGGACAGATCGTGTATTTTCTAGTCGGGCATTAATTTGTTTTGTGCTTTCGACAAGTTGTTCATTTTTAAGTTTTCAGATAGGCCTACAGCAGAATATGTGCTCTATAATTTTGTTGCTTTTGTTTGCTCACGAAATAAAGCATTTGGTAATAAAACACCCGGCGTCTATTATTGATTTTCGCCATTGTTTTGGACGATATCTAGACGTCGGCACTATGTCAGACTGACGATAACTAGATAGCGTCATCCTCTGACTGGACGATAACTAGATAGCGTCATCCTCTGACTGGACGATAACTAGATAGCGTCATCCTCTGACTGGACGATAACTAGATAGCGTCATCCTCTGACTGGACGATAACTAGATAACGTCACCATGGCGATAGATGAAAAATCAAGACGGTAACTGAAAATATGACAAAATTAGGATAAAACTACTTTTTGTAACGCATAAGGTGCAGTCATAAAAACACTTATATTCGTCAACTGAAGATGCGAGCGGGTTTTTAGTCACTGCAAAATTTCAGAGTCACAGGTGACATGTTTATATTTTTAAATCCTTGTCGAACGCTTAAAAAATCTCGCTTATGACGGTAAATGGCACTTTCACCCTAGATTTACAAGAGGTAAGACACATCTGCTTGAATTCTTTGACCAGAGGCCTTGAAACCCAGAAAATTTGTGGATTCAGGTTACTATTATTTCGTAAATGCAATTTTAATAAGCATCTTACCTAAGTTTATCAAGCCGTTGCAAGCTTATGATATTAGCCGGCAGGTAACAATATAGATTAAAGCTCGCTGATCAGAGTGAAGACAAAGGTTGAGTTTTAGCTGCCTCAGATTCAGCCAATACGGCGGAACCCTTCGATTAACGCCGCAACGACCCTGCTCCATTCTCTTATCCTGGACTAATGCAAATCGATCCTTGAGACTTGTTGAAATTAGTTCGACTCTGTCAGATGTGTCAAATTTCGGAATATATGAGGTATAAACTGTCGTTAAAAAGGATGAAATTTAGGATCGTCCTCCTGGTCGGGTTTGTTTTAGGTTCCACCAATACTATAGGCATAATGGTACTAGAGTTGTTTCAGATGAAACGTCAAACGCCTGTATCCGCTGTCCGGGTATATCTTCCGGTCCCTCCATTTCATACATGCACTGTGCTGCATAGGTCAGACTCTTTTTAACAGCCGTCCTGTGAACATACGTACTCAGTAGAAGACTCACATGATCTTTCATGCCGTCTGTGAGACAGTCGGATAGCTAGGCATGCACTCATGTATTTATGTTTGTATGTATTATGTATGTACGTATGTGTATATGCATGAGTTATGTATGCATATATATTTATCTATGTATACTTGCATCAAGACATTTATTTTTTTAAACCGTAACTCAGAAAGGTATGTATAGGCCTATGTGTATATATGATGCGGACACATTTCGCACAGGTTATCTCAACCAGAATTATATTGTATTGTATTGTATCTATCAATTTGTTTAGCGCCTCTCGCAGTGCACACCAATCAGAGGCGCTCCCTGTGCGAAAGACACAGAGAAAAGAAAGAAGTCTTGAGACAACGAAAAGAGGCACTTGACCCACCAGTTAATATATCGTTCCCACTTGATTTGCGTAGGTCTAAGCCTCGCCGTCGGACGATGTGCTTTGGCTGTTACTTACCGGCTACGCCGGATTCGCCTCCGTTGTGTAAAATTTCTTCTCGCCCCAAGCGAATGGACGCGCTGCCGTGGGACTCGTTTATCGTGAGTAGTAGGGAACAACCGGAAATATTAGGCCATATCGGGTTTTTCGGATGGCAAATAATACCCGTACCTACAATTTTTGGAATTCGATCAATCAATTTACAAATAAATTATGCTTGCAACAATTTAAGTATTTAACCGAAAATCGCTATTTAGCGCTGAGATTGGTTGTCATAGAGACTTACAGTCGCTGTCGTATTTGTATATATATCTAATTGGTTCATTATTACAGGTAAAAAAAATAATGTTTATGCTGATCTTTTTTTATACATGTAAAAAACGGTACTCGGTTCGTACCCGGATCCGGCAAATAGTACATCCAAATACTCGGATTTGCTACCCGGTAGAAAATGTCTACCCGGTTGTTCCCTAATAATAGCCGTTCCAGATGCTTCACTTTACATAATATCTAAGCACCTGATAAATAATAATAATAATAATAATAATAATAATAATAATAATAATAATAATAATAATAATAATAATAATAATAATAATAATAACAATGATGGCGTTTTTGATGATGATGATGACGATGACGATGACGATAATAACAATAATACTAATATCATCCCAACGACGAATAGGTGGCTAGGTGCCATTCCACACGTTTTTCTACTATTCTTAATTAATGTTTAAATACCTGATGGCATTAAAAAGATAATGATAAAATAATAATTTTTTTTCATTTTTAAGCCTATTATTATTGTTAATAATAATAATAATAATAATAATAATAATATAATAATAATAATAATAATAATAATAATAATAATAATAATAATAATAATAATAATAATAATAATAATAATAATAATAATATCTTTTCTTTAATTAAGCGCCTGACAAACGCACTGCGCTGTACATTTACATGTTATGCAATTGAAACAATCTTAACTAGTTAACTACTAACAGAACAGACAGCCTGCAATACACGGCGCTAATAGCAGCCTACAAAGCATATCCGCCCTACGGGGCTCGAACTCGGTACCTCTCGCTCTCTACGCCAGCTGTTATCCAACGCGCCACCGGGCCCCCTGTTATCGTTATTATTATTGTTATTTTTCAAAGGAAGGCCTAACTTCATAGGGATCATAAAAAGTCCGAAAGATATAAGATGTCTGTTACTATTATTATTATTTTTCAAGGATGCAGTAGCTGTCGTCTAAAATTAACGTCATAAATGCTGTTAGTGTCACATCTCCCTTAGGTCTGGCTCGACTAAAGTGCCGCGGAAAGCCACCGAGTTGTACCGTTGGACAGTAATAGAGAGACGCTGCAGCAAGAAGCAGGTCTCTCTCTTGTCTCCTGTGGACAGCGACAGACTACGACCTAGATCTGATATGAAGTTTTGGCCAGTGATGTTAATTGGACCTAAGGTCTCGAGAGCTGGAGGCACGAAAAAGTGCGTGTTTAAAAGTGCATTGCACTTGGTCATTTTCCTGTCCGTGGCGATCTCGGCTGCCGCGCCCGCCTTCGCTGCCGTGGCCTGGATGTAAGATGCTGCAAGGGTATCTACCACCGTCGCGTCCCACACCAGATGGCGACCCGCGCGCCATGGGATCATTGTCAGGCCGTCTGGTCTTCTGCCGTCCGTGCGTAGTAGACCTGGGGGGTTCCTTTATTGATGGAATCCCAGCCTTCGAAAGGGAGCGGTGTATGATGTCATTGATAGTGTTATGTCTGGCAATTCGGCCGAAGCCAAGAGAACAGGACAGGCCATGGCTGCCTCTGGCGTCGATTCTGGCTCCACAAGCGCATATGTGTGGTTCACATATTGTGGCCCCAAGGCGCAAGCCGACCGCCACCCGAACGTCCTCGTTGTCCAGTCTCAACCCACATGCTGTTATTGGTAAGGCATGTAGCCAGTCGCTGGCGTGTGGTGACGAGACAGCTTTCAATCGCGCGGTGTTGTATGGGTCTATTGTGTCTTGAAACAGTGTCTTGAATGTCTGTTCCAAAAGTGGTTTGTCCCATAGAGCCTGCTTGTTTGTTGGCATGTTTTCTGAATCGTTGAAATCCGTCTTGGATCGCCACTCGGACGTCATGGCCTCAAAGTGTGTGTCCGGTGTGAGAATGAGAGAGTTTAGAATGAGGGTCTGGAGAGGGAGAGTGCTCGCAGCTGATGCCAAAAAGGCCGGAAGTGCCAGCGAAGTCGCTCTCCGTATGCCCAGACCACCCATTTTGATGGGTAATGACGCCTGTGTCCATTGGAGATCGTTTAAAGAAACGTTCAGAATCTTTTCCAATCCGTGGCGTAGTGTCACGTCGTAGGTTTCCAACTCAGGATGTTTGTCACAGGGATGGCATCGGAGTATGTGAATCATTTTTGGCGCACCCAGTGAACTCCTCAGAATTAAAAGGGCATCCTGCCTGGCTATGAGAGTTAATTTGTTCAGGCTCTCCTCTAGCTCTCTGGTTCGGGCTTTCAGACATTGTTGCAGCGCTTTTTCCGATGAAAGTGGGGCGCCGAGCAGCTGGGCTTCTTCCATATCGATTAGTCTGAACTCTCTTAAAGAGTCATAGCCAATGTTTTTACAGTCATGGGTAAACACCTCGCATTTAGAGCGATTTAGCGCCAGGCCCATAGTAGAGCATGCTCTCTCGATGAACTCGACATCGGCTGCCACCGTCTCCGCCTTTCCGCCAAGGGTGAGATCGTCAAGGTACCCGAATGATAATGGCGAGCCCATCTGAAGTAGGATTGGCTGTAGCGGCAGGCAAAACAGCAAAGGTCCCAGCGGATCTCCTTGCTGAGGACCAACCCGAGATTGAACCGTGTAGCCACCGAATTTGAGTGTTGATTCTTCGGCGTAGGCCTGGAAGCAGTACGGAGCTATGTCGGGTAGAATATCGATAACAGATGCTAGCATACAATCTCGGTACAGGCTGTTGAAGGCGTTGGAGAGGTCGAGTTTGACCACAATGTGGTCGTAGTCCATGTTTGATAGAAATGTCCGGGTTGCATGTACCGCTGCCTCGCATCCGCCTGGCACTCCTACGCCCAGTTGTTTTGGTGATAGGTAGGCTGCTGCTTGGTCGCTCGCATATTTGTTAGCGCATTTAGATGTCAGTCTACGCCAGTAGTAACCTATGGCTATTGGACGTAGACCTCCCGTTTTCTTTCGAAGGGCAAAGAGAGTGCCGCCAAACAAGACTGGGCGAATTTCTGTCGGACACTTTCCTGCTAAAAGGATGTTGACGAGGCCCGTGATGGCCGAGCCAAGCTCCGGTCCGGTGTCCTTTGTGTTGATCATCTCAAGAACATGTTGTGGTCTTAAGCCGTCGGGACCGCCTGACGAGCCTGGAGGGAAGTGTCGTATTTGCTCACGGACCATCGCTTCGGTTGCCTGATAGGCCTCGGTCGAAGAAGGAGGAGCAGGCATCGGGGGTCGATCAGAGGGAGGTGACGGGTGTTTAGAACGTAGCTCCTCAAGCGTAACTTCGTCAATCGGGGCTGGAGCATATCCCGAGCATAGAATGCGTGTCGCTGCCCTGATGTTGCCCTCTTCGATCTTGACCGCCACCGCCGTTGCCATTGTGTGTTCGATGCTGGTCGGACTCCTTCTTGTATGATGGATGTCCGATTTATTTTGATCGAAAAGATCCGGCAGTTTACTGGGCAGTGAGTGGTGAAACTCCGTTATCCGTCTTCTGATGCTGGATGTCAAATTGTGTCTTTTTCCACTCCGATTGGGCTGTTCTAACACCATGGCTGTAAAGACCAAGAGATTTCGCCAGTTTTCCATTTTCTCAGGGTCTAAAAGGATGTTATTTATGATTTTTGTTAGAAGCCGTCCTGATTCTGATCTTGCCCCTTTCGGGATGTGTCTGAGCAGCCTCGTAGTAATAGTCGGGTGTTGTGCCTTGGCTTCTCCCGTTCCAGGCGTTTGCTGGCAACCTGCGATGTCATTCTCTCCCGTGTCTTCTACTATCCCCAGTAGCAGAGGGTTTGTGAGGGCGTGAGGAGATCGGTTATCGAGGTTGACAACACCCGTTCCTGCTTGGATCCCAGGCAAAATCGCGCTAGGGGTTAGTATTTCTGCCGGAGGTTGACTAGATCCGGGGCAGGGAGAAGGTCTAGGCCCATGGCGGTGAATGGTGCCATCCGATGAATGGATTTTAAATGTTGCACAGCATGTACGGCAAGTCCCCTTTCCTTTAGAGCTTTTCCATTCATGTTATGTTTGAAAATGTTGTTATTATTATTATTATTTATTGCGTTTGTCGGTTACGTCGCCATTTAAATGGACAGTACGTTATTATTATTATTATTATTATTATTATTATTATTATTATTATTATTATTATTATTATTATTATTATTATTATTATTATTATTATTATCGTCATCATCAGCAGTAGCATGGTCATCATAGCATCGTTATCCTTGGGGTTTTCCTTGCACCCGTGGTGCAGTCAACAATGACCTCATACGGAGAATCACCGATCATGGATTATTGCGCTACCGCGGTAAACGAGCTGGACGTCGCTGTCGGAATAAAAGCTGGGCTGCCCCCACGGGTTCTGATATTGCGCGTGGACAGGGAGACCAGAGAATAGGAAGTGCGATGACGAGCAGAAAAAACCACGAGATTGCGCGCGGTTGGACGATACCAGTACGAGCCTGCAGTGTACGTAAAGCTCGTTTGCCGTGGAGGCGATTGATACGACCACGCAGCCTATTAACTTCAGGGTATCGATTTTCCCCAACTTACATTGCTCTTTCCTCATATAACCTTTTCCGTCACAGTTCGTGATCTGGGACTTACTCTTGACTCTGAGCTTACTTTGTCTCAACATGTGAACCTGGTTGCACGGAGTTGCTATTATCAGCTTCGTCAGCTTCGAATTGTCTCTCGCTCTCTCTCACGATGCGGTCGTGGTCCTTGTTCACGCCTTTGTTACCAGTCGAATTGACAACTGTTGCTCCCTACTTGCTGGCCTTCCTCTTGGGGTTCAGAGGCGGCTAGATCGAGTTCTACGCTCGGCTGCTCGTCTTATTGGACGACTTCCTAAGTTCTCTCCTGTCTCTGCATACATACGTGATGTGTTGCACTGGCTGCCTATCTCTCAGCGGATCTCATACCGCACTGCTGCTGTGGTTTCTCGCTGCGTTCTTGGCTGTGCTCCATCTTACTTGCGTGATCTTTGCCGCCCAGTGTCTGACGTTGCAGTCGGGCGCTTCGTTCTACGACGAGGGGTGAGCTCCTAGTTCAACGGGCACGCTTGGCTATTAAGCAGCGCCGTGCTTATTCGGTTGTGGGCCCTTCCATCTGGAATGACCTCCCACTTAAGCTCCGTTTTTTACTTGTAAGCCATCCGACAGGGTTCTACAAGTCCCTCAAGACTTTTTCTTTAGTCGTGGCTGGGCCGGGAGCGCTTCTGAGTAGCTTCTTGAAGGGGCGCTATATAAATGCTCTGAATGAATGAATGAATTATATCCTGATATAACATCATGTAACCTCTCTGAACCATCAAAGGAAAAAGACACCGTAGAGACGGAATCACCATCTGAATCAACACATCCCTCACTATACCTGATAAATCCAACAAGTCTAGCAAAGCCTCACGCAATCGACCACCTCACAGCAGACCTGCATATCTATAGATCTGATGTTGTTGTAGTTGCAGAGAGTTGGCTAAAGCAGCATCACTCAGACGAATCTATGAGTATATCAGGATACGATTTGTTTCGACGTGATCGTGCTGACCGAAGAGGAGGAGGGGTAGCCATCTATTGCAAGATCTGTCTGAATCCGTCGACCTTCCAGCCACGGATCCAGTGCCCACCAGAAATTGAATTAATGTGGATCACTGTCACCATCAAAAGCAGACATTACTATATCGGAGCGCTTTATCACCCGCCTAGACCGGGGTATTGTGTGGATCTGCTCATTTCATCAATAGATGAAACGCTGGATGAGATCAACTCCCTCCCTCAGGACTCTACTGTCATTCTAGCGGGAGATTTCAATCAGCTCCCCGCGTCTGACATACAAGCGATGGGCCTGAGGGCAGAATTCGAGGGCCCATCTCATCAAGGACATTCGTTAAATAGAATCTACACATCAGACCTGTTGTACAAGACCTGCAACGCTGTTACCTCAACCGTAAAGACAAAACACTCAGCAATCGATGCCATACCTGAGCCTGTGCCATTGAGGGAATCAGGGATGCCAAGATCTGTCTCATACTTCCGAATGCGCACCCCGCAGCAATTCGCTCTTTTTCAGACCTACTTAAATGAGCAAACATGGGATTTTGTCACAAACAGTTCCACTGCAGAGGAAGCATTTGAAGCCTTCTATTCCTTCTTCTCCATCGTCTACGACACATTTTCCCCGCTAAAATCTATTACGATCAAAAATGGAGAGCCTCCCTATTTAACACCAATCCTAAAACATCTACTACGAAAGAGGAACAAGCTAAATAAACAAAACCGCGTTGAAGCGGCCTCCGCACTATCAAACAGGATAAACAATCTCATTACGCGACACAATGTTACATCTTTTGACAGAGCAAAGCGAGGTTCACGTGAAATGTGGGCGGAGGTAAAGCGTCTGCGGGGGTCTGATGCGAAATCAACCCCTCCTCCAAGAGGAGTCACGGCATCCACTCTAAACCAGCACTATGGGACTATATCCACAGATCAGCATTATACACCTCCACGACTCAAGGCCACTGTCGTTGGATGCGATCAAGAAATCATACAAGAATTCAGCATCTTCAAAATGCTGGAGGCAGCAGGAAAAACAGCAACAGGACCAGACGGGATGCCTCCATGGCTTCTGAGCAGAGCTGCTTCAATGCTTGCGAAACCGATCGCATTTCTATGTAATCTATCCATTTGCAACTCATTTGTTCCTCCTCAATGGAGGATGAGTCACATTACATCTGTAGGCCTACCTAAGGTACAGCGACCGGAAACTGAGTCAGACTATCGACCTATATCCATTACTTCAATCTTATGCCGCGTCCTTGAGAAGTACGTTGTGCGACGGTATTTCTACTCTTTCATGACGCAGCCACAGAGTAACCGGGAGTTTTCTGATCAGTATGCTTTTCGGCCGACTGGTTCTACCACAGCTGCCCTCATATCCATGACACATCAACTCTCTGAAATGCTACAAGAAAGCCCCTTTGTTCATCTGATAGCCCTGGACTTCTCAAAGGCGTTTGATACTGTGAGGCATACATATCTGGCAGAGCAGCTCGCTGCACTACCCATCCCTGACAACATATACAATTGGATCATAGCCCTACTCAGTAACCGCCAACACTGCACAAAATTCCTTGGAACAATCTCCGATGCCATTGAAATCAACGCCAGCATAGTTCAGGGATCGGGTCTGGGACCGGGTAACTTCGCAGCAGCCATATCAAAACTAAAGCCACTCCACCCTCGCAATAGACTGTTAAAGTATGCTGACGACAGCTACCTCCTGGTTCCTGCTGAAAAATAGCGGTACGATTACGTCTGAGGTTGACCATATCTCGGCATGGGCCATCGAATGCAATCTGAAGTTAAACCAACATAAGCTTCAGGAGATGATTGTGCACCGACCCAGATCGAAGCTTGACAACATACATCTGACAGGTACCAAGTCGGGATTCAAAAGGGTGGAAAGTATGAATATTTTAGGAGTCACCCTCACAGGAAAATTTGACTTTGATAAACACATAGACAACATTTGTAGGAGGGCTAGGCAGTCACTTTATGCCAGTGTTTTAGTTGTCGGGGGGTTGGGGGGTTCAACCCCCCCAGTTCTTTTTCTAACCCCCTCAGCTAAGTAACTGAAAAGATGCTGGGGGTTAGGTCTTGACCCCCCGGCTGTTGCTCTGTCATCAAGTACAAAAGAATATATAGCCCAATTCCTTTACTTTTAAGTAAATTAGTTACTTACTTACTGTTATGGTTTGTGACTTAGAGCGGAGAACCAGTCTACAGAATTAAGGTGAAAGCCAATTTCTGTAACACGTTTATTTCCTTTTTAGTGTGTGGAGAAAGACATATTGCATTGAGTAGAGTTTGGAATGAGTAATTCTGACGCAGCTGATGTTTTGCTTGAATATGCTATGCTGAAAAAGAGCGATGGTTTAATGCTTGGGCAGAAATTACAGCCACTTATTACTTTGTTGGAAGTTCTACCTGTTTCATCTGCTGAGTGTGAAAGAGGATTCAGTCAGATGAATTTATTTCACACTAGTGGTCTGGTGAGTTCAGTGAATGATCTGTTGATGACAACGAAGTTTGGCATCAATGGTCCACCTCTTACTGCATGGAATATAGAAAAATATGTTATTTCTTGTCTTAAAGCTGGCAGACATGGTGCTTTGGACAAAGCCACTGGGTTACCAAAGAAAAAAGAAATTACAAAACATAGTCCAAAATTATTTTTGTAAACTACCGGGTATAGTGTAAGAATCTATGCATTATGGTTTGTGTTATTAAATTACTTTCCAAAAACCAGGTGTTTTGTCTATGTGATCATGCATGGGCGTTTTAGGGGGTGTTTTGTACAGGTTCAACCCCCCCAAATAAATGCATTATGTTATTAAAAACTAAATATGTAGAAAAATACGACCATTTCCAATGGAAAACCCCGAAAACTTAAAAGTTAAAACCTCCTCTGAAATTTTTTCCTGGCTACGCCCCTATGATTATGTAATTTCTTTGTTATGTCGCATATATAAATTTAAAGAAGAAACTAAGATATCTCATGAGTCGTCAGTTGTTTCATATTAACAACATTAAAATTTAATTTAGACCTGTGATCGTGTACTTTCGAAATCTGCAAAATTTTCGACCCCCCAGTTAATTTTTGACAACTAAAACACTGCTTTATGCTCTCCGTGTTCTTGCTGCCCACGGGTTATCGGGTTTATCACTCCACGACGTTGTCCGTGCGACTACTCTCACCAGGATGTTGTATGCCTCTCCGGCATGGTGGGGGTTTGTGGGTCAGGACGGGCGGACACGCCTACAGGCGCTGCTGCGGCGACTGGTCCGGCTGCGATACCTGCCCGAAAACAAAGTTTCGAACAACTATGCCAGAGTGCTGACACAAGCCTCTTCGGTGCTGTTTGTGCAGATCCAGACCATGTTCTACATGACCTACTGCCCCCAATTAAAACTGTAGTATATGCTCTACGTCCACGTAAACATGACAGAATTCTACCTGTTGCAGACAGTCTGGCACGCAAAACTTTTATTATTAGGATGATTTATTCGTGACTATATACTTCATAATGTACACCAAAATGCGGTTAGCAATTGGATCAATAAAGGATATACTTACTTACTTACTTATCATCTTCATCACAATTTCAACCAGCGCTATAATATATAAAGAAACATTATTAGACCTATTCGTTTACGTCACAGTGACTTCACATGGCGACGACCCTGATGACGTAATTTCTTATTCTTGACTATACAATTTCTACCAGATTTCTACTTTTAATGAAAGCGGGTGAAGAAATCGTGCAAAAGTGGAAGAGAAGTTGATTTTTGGGGTAAGTAATTTTTGCATGCTCTTATATTAACTATTCTGTTTTACTTATACATTTGTTCTTCTATTACAATGATACTGTTCTGAAAACGGTAAGTGTTCAATAATTTCTTCTCAAAAGTCTATTTACTTAATAGCGATATCGGTCTTTGTTTTATGTCAGTTGGTACAAAGACGGATGGTCTAATTATAGCCTAATTATTGTTATTGTAAATGGAATGAAAAATTTGTAAAGAGCCACAGAAAAGATCACGATGGACGCTGACCCTAGTATCGCACGATACCAGGATCAAACGGAATGGTTTTCAAACGATTACATAAAGACTCAAAGAAAGTCCAAGAGGCCCAAAGGCAGCACAGATTGTTTGGAAACCTATTCCTAAAAGGTCGGGTGCCAACACAGCAAACTTCGACATACATTGCTGCTCCGTGGAATTTGGGACTGGCGTGACTAGCAGGCACAGCAAAGCGAATTTGATATTGGCGTTGAATGAGCCAACGACAGCAACAACGACGACGACAACAACAACAGAGATAGTTTAGAAAATAATAAATGACCCAACGACAGTAAAACAAGATTTTATTATTATTATTTATTATTATTATTATTATTATTATTATTATTATTATTATTATTATTATTATTATTATTATTATTATTATTATTATTATTATTATTATTATTATTATTATTATTATTATTATTATTATTATTATTATTATTATTATTATTATTATTATTATTATTATTAGTGTTATTATTATTAGTATTATTGTTATTGTCATTATTATTATTATTATTATTATTTTACCCGAGGTATCAAGGATCCCTCAGGATTTAGGAAAAATTGCTATAAGGAGCAGGAAATTTGTCTGGAGGGTCAGGCCTCGTCTTCAGGGTTTGCAGGAAAAGTGCCGTTGAATGCGTCCAAGTTGTTACTATAATAATACTAATAATACTAATAATAATAACAATAATAATAATAATAATAATTATTATTATTATTATTAATATTGACATTTATTGACTGAAAAGTAGTGTTAACCAAAAATATGAAGTTTGGACATTCAATCCTCCACAAGGCTGCCCTTGTTCCATATGCTATTAGTGATTTACTTGCGAAGTTTGAACAAAATTGAACACTGTTTACTGGTACCAACTTTCTGCAACTTTTTAATTAAACATCGAAAAATTAAAAAATTCGCCTTTCGACAGTACATCGAGTACAATTATCAGCTTTAAACAGACATTGTCATGAAAAATGAGAATCTGTCTATTAAAGCTATTAAACTAATGTCAAATCAATGACAGTCTTAAAAAATTGAATTATAAAATGAAAAATTGTAGATGTTCTTTATTGTTCTTAAAATTTTAGACCGAGATCTCCTTACATTGGGAATAGAAATTCTCTTCGGAGGTTGGACATTGGCTGCAATAGATATTGCTTTTAAGTTTCATCCTTTGTCAAGGCTGCATTATATAATTGGATAAGTGCAACCCCTCTTTCTGCACAATCTTTCTGCACAATCTTTCTGTACAATCATTGACGACCTTGAGAGTCTGACCTTTTCTTTGCGGGCCTGAAAAGTTGGGTCCAACAGCCAAAGAGCCAGTCCCTTTGACAAATAAGCCCTGGCTTCGTCCTGGCCATTTGTTGTGAGCAGGTT
The DNA here is from genome assembly GCA_020284085.1 of Aporrectodea caliginosa. Classification (NCBI taxonomy): domain Eukaryota; kingdom Metazoa; phylum Annelida; class Clitellata; order Crassiclitellata; family Lumbricidae; genus Aporrectodea; species Aporrectodea caliginosa. Next base: position 507,770 of record JACEVL010000086.1, on the reverse strand, counting down.
AGAAGTAGATGGAATGATGGAAGTCTCTTGGGTGTTCTTAACACACTTTTACTTTCTGGCCGCTTGCTGGGCATTTCTGAAGTTTTTCTGTGTCTCCTTAGTCGTCAAACATCTGTCTGTTCCAGATGTGCTGGAAGTTGATGTGTCTTCTTTTGCATCTGGAGAAATGTTTTGTCTTCCTCATTTTTCATGGTATGTAGAGCATCTTTTGTGGAGATAGCGTACAATTCATCCAGATTAGCCTCACATCAAACGGTGCCTTTTAAGCACACAATACTTGTCGTACATTTTGCACAGCTTTTTCTACTACAATCTGCTTACTGGGCAGGAATCCGAACCTTTGCCCAGAGCCCCTGATGGCTAGGGCAGCATCCATTGTCACTTTGACACTTTGAACAATTATTAGTCCCTCTTTTAGATGGTGAAACATAAAGTTTTTTTTAAATAGCACTATTGCTTGGCAATCCAGATGCAAGGATATCCATTTCAGGTTTCCCTGCTAGCCATGCTTTTGGCGAACTCTTGGTCATTGCTTATGCCATGACTATCAAACATAATTTTATCTAAATAAAAAAAAAAAAATTTAGAATCTAAATATATAAAACTACTTTTTAAAATAACTATTAACTAGAATAATTGAAATATAATTATGTATTGCATTATTTAGTCGCTCAGTCATGTATTTCATTAATGTCAAATCTTTTCAATACTTATTGCAAAGGCACATGAAAAAATATATTTAGTTATGATCTTAGTTCAAACACTGCTTACTCATCAAGATCAGTATCATAGATATTACTAGAGCATAAATAAATGAATAACACAGCTACACCTTCATAAACTTTGCACATTTATTTCTTTTAGAATTTTAATACGTCGAATTTACCAATAATTGTTTCATTTAAAATTTTTACTGTTAACTACAATGTGGTAGCTTCTAGCAAGATTTTTGTTGTTTAAATTACAGTTGTTTAAATTTAATATTAAATTGTGTACTTAAACCTTAGCTCAAAAATTGTAATTGTTTAAACTAATTGCAATACTTGAAATATTTTGTCGTTGTGTAGCCTTGTCTATTGGAATATAATTATTATTGTGATTGCCAACACAGTCACCATCTGGTGACTGAATATTTTATTGCTAATTAATCATGAATATACAAGACATTAAACATCAAAATTAGATTCAGGAAACAGTCCACATTCACTGCAAGTATAGCCAATAGGTAAATAAGTATTGTGCAATGTCAAGACGTAAAGTGAGAATCCTTTATAATTCGAAAGCCAAAACTCAAACATTCATATTTTGAGGTGCTATTGGTTGGTACCCCTAAACATGTTCCAATTCAGTTCAAATTTTGCATTAGGATACCTACAACCATATGGAATAAGGGCAGCCTTGTGGAGCAGCATTATTAAAGAAAAATTTTTTTTACATGTAATCTTGGACCACACTACTGAAAAGTCATATCAGCAGATCTCAGAGAGCGTTGGCAATGTTCCGGAGAGGCAGATGGCATTCCCCCGTTGCTAGACCTGGGAGTCGACCCCAATAAGTCGACCCCAAGGATTCTATATTAAAGGATTGGTTACTCGTGAAAAAACCGTGTACTTCCGGTTTAAGGCAACGAGCCTCGCGCCACCTGGCGATGCGGGTGTAAGGAGGGTCTTTGGAAGTAAAATAGCATGGAGGACCCGATGTGTTGTTCAGCGATTAATTGCACGAATTTGAGGAAAACAAATCAGGATTATTTTTCTTTTAGTTTCTAAGGAACAAAGAAAGTTAAATAATAATAAATATAGGCCTAAATATATTTTTAATGACTTTTAGTTAAATAATGTAAACTACGGAGATAGGCGTTTAGCATGGTAAATGCGAGGTTCTACACCTTTGTCGCTAGGTGGCCAGGCTCCATGGGCCGCCATTTTCTCTCCAACGCGCTTACATAAGGAGATTCCAGTCCTGTGTATAATGGTCCTTGAGTCGACCCCAGTCGACTTGGGCATCATGCCCAAGTCGAGTCGAGTCGTTTCTGCTTAGCGCAACTGACCCCCAAGTCGAATTTGTACTGAAAAGTAACCTCAAGTTGTTTTCTACAGAAGTCGACTTAAACCGACTTGGGACACAAACAAATCTAAATTGATCTCGCCACACTAATGACCGTGAGGCCACGGCGGCGTTTAAGCACTTGTGTAGTGTTTTTAGTGTGAACAAGCGTTTTTAAGACCTATTATAGTGTGTTAGGGTTGTGTCATGACTCTTGACAATACACCAGGTTTTACACCTGTATATAATTATATGTGTAAAACATGATCTAGTTGAGCAGGCGGTCAGCGCCGCTTGTCTTGTGTAAACATTGACTGAATATAGCTTGTACTGAGCACGTGCTAATATCGCGGGAAAGGTTAGAAATAGCTGATTACAGTCGATTATTTTGAATAATGCAGTTATCTTAATACAGTAGATAGCGCTGTATATTGAGAGTGAATTGTTAAGGAATATAGTTGATTTATGTTGACGATATATATATTGAATTGAAGTGTTGAAGATTAAAGTTGATTTTCATCTCACTTGAAAGAGTAAGAAACGCAGAACGGTACTGCGATATTATTTTGTATTATCGACGCCGGTTGCGTCGGTTTGGCTAAGCAGTTACATAGGCCTACTTATTTTTTATCGGTGTCGATTTATCTATTTCATGATTTATTATATGTTAAAACGTCACACGTACGTTTAATAAAACTGGTGAATCGAAATGTTAATATAAATGTTAGCACGTCAGCCTTATCAAGAGCTGAACACGCGCAAATCAATGAACTTTTAGTCGTCAGTGAATTCGACCCAAAGAAATCTGGATCTCATACTAATCAATAGATCGTTTAGCGCTACTTTGGTGCACTGCATTAGTCGTTTGCAGACGGAAAACTGTTGTATTAGACAATGATCGACTATAATTATTGTCGGTGAGTGGTAGTAGGCCTACTGTGGGATGATACGCATGCATTGCTATTTGAATGACGTTAGTGGCCAAATAATTATGACAACAGAATTAAACTGTGTCATTATAACACGCCATTCAGTGCAACCAGTCCGCGGTCCACTGCAGATTCTTCTGTTAACCCATTAGAGCATTACAAAACTGTTCAAGAACAAACACAAACAGCTTAAAATAGGCCTAATAAGCAATTTTATTCATCAGGTGTTGAGATCTCAATAGTATAAAAAATTAATGCTTGCCAGGCAAATTGGCATGACGTTTTTGGATTATTAGCCGTACGTAATGGTAATTACCATGTCAGAAGTCGACTTTAAGTCGGAAGTTGGTTGTTTTTCTGCCAAGTCGGGTCAAGTCGTTTTGACTCCAAGTTGTCGACTTCAAGTCGACCTCAAGTCACTTTAGGGTCAAGTGGGGTCAGATTGGCTGAACAAAGTGACTCCCAGGTCTACCCGTTGAGGAGCTACTGAGATACGCTGGAACAAGTACGATGTCTCCAGTGGATCGTGCGTTGCGTCCTTTATCCTGCTTCCCAACTCTAATATGAATTATTATTATTATTATTACCATTTGGCTTCCTGTTGAATTCAGAATAAAATTTAAATTGGCCTGTTTGACCTACAAAGCCCTCAACACCAGCACACCTACCTATATTCATGCACTACTAACTCCTTACATCCCTCCTCGTTGCCTGCGATCATCAAGTACAGGTCTTTTAGCTGAGCCACGATGCAGAACAGTTATGGGCTCTCGTGCATTCCACGCCTCTGCTCCAAAGGAATGGAATCGACTACCACTTTCTCTTCGTAGGTCAACTTCACTTCCTTCCTTCAAAAAGCGGCTCAAAACTCACTATTTATCCTTGGCTTTCAAGGATTTAGAAATCTAAGTGCATCTTCACCTGGCGGCTGACTATCCGCGCCTCAGATTCACATTTCGGTGTGACCTTGCGCGCGTTACAAATTTATTTAATAATAATAATTTACCCGAGGTAGATATGATCCCTCAGGTGATGCAAAAATTGTCCGGAGAAAAAAAATATTATTGTTATTATTTGTTTTTTATTACCCGAGGTATCAAGGATCCCTCAGGTGGCCTAAAAAGTCTGGAGACTGCTGGAGAAGATTATTGTTCTGGAATGGTGTTGTCAGTCGTTTTGTCCAAAAAGTTTGCCTGCGATCATCAAGTACAGGTCTTTTAGCTGAGCCACGATGCAGAACAGTTATGGCCTTTTCTTCTTCTTCTTCTTCTTCTTCTTCTTCTTCTTCTTCTTCTTCTTCTTCTTCTTCTTCTTCTTCTTCTTCTTCTTCTTCTTCTTCTTCTTCTTCTTCTTTCTTCTTATTATTATTATTATTATTATTATTATTATTATTATTATTATTATTATTATTATTATTATTATTATTATTATTATTATATTAATATTGCTATTATTATTATTATTCTCGTCGTCATCATCATCATCATCATCATCATCATCATCATCATCATCATCATCATCATAATCGCTATTGTTATTATTATTTTCTCTCTAGTACATATGAGCGCTGCAGGATTTCAGAAATTTTGGAAGCGTTGTTCTGTAATGTCTAGTCTTCGCTTGAAATTATACCTCGGGTTTAAAAATAATAATAATAGTAATTATAACATAAATAAAAAGGAGTACTACTGTATTTGATCGTTGTTAATTCGCATTATCATTCTCTGACCAGTTAATCGAATTCAAGATTGTTTTTGATCTTTTACAGACTTCTGAACTTTCTGTCCTAACGTCGCTTTTCTGGCACCTTTTTGTCTGAGATGATACACTTAATATCAATTGATTCACTTGCAAAAGCGTCGAGCGAATATTATTGTTTAATTCTGATCGAGATATTCTTCCACTGTTATTCCTTGTAGATGGAGGTGTTTACGATTTTTCTCTGCATTGTCATTGGTCATGCTTTCGGTGATCTGCAAGGGATTGAGATTGATAAGGACGATTTGAAAGCTAGAGAGGATGCGAGAGAAGGTCTTTCTCCCTACGTCAAAGAGGCAATTAACCTTGATCAGTATCTCCAATCAAAAGATGCTCAATTGTCTGCCCAATCGGGCAATTCAGACGAAACTGAAACTGATGAGAAACCATCGTCACCTGTGATGGGATCACCTGTAACGTCCGGTGAGTACGAGGTAAAGAAGAGCGGGCAGAAGGTGTATTTAGAAACAGGCGTAGAAGATATCCGATCGTTGTGGAAACATAATGTTCGAAGTATCTCTGCTAAGAAAGATTCGATGAAGTTCAGGAGTTTTCCTGTAAAGTCAGCTGCAATCAAGAAGAGAAGGTCATTTCGAAGGAAACGAGATTTGGATTCGTTCAATCTGTTTCTGGAACCAGCTTTTGAAGTTTTACATCCACCCGAACGGAGAACTGGTGGGGGAGCACAAAATGCACCGAAGACCAAGAAAGAGAAAGCGGCAAGCGTCGGCGAATCCAAGCAAGAAAAGGCTGAGGAGGAAAAGAAGGAAGAGAAACAGGAGGAAAAGAAGGAAGAGGAGAAACAGGAGGAAAAGAAGGAAGAGGAGAAACAGGAGGAAAAGAAGGAAGAGGAGAAAGAGGAGAAGAAAGAGGAGAAGAAAGAAGAGAAAGAAAAAGGAGAAAAGAAAGAAGAGAAAGATAAAGGAGGAAAGAAAGAAGAGAAAGAAAAAACAGGAATAGACTTAAACAACAATAATATAATACAAGCCCCCAAAGCAAAAGGGTAATTTAATTTTCTTTGTTTTCTCGAATTTACCTCAGGTTACATAATCACGACGCATCTCGCCTTGTCGAAACACAATTTGCCCTGCTTTATCATTATTATAAACGTCTCTTCATTATGCTAGCTTAGCACACTGGCGACGTTTTAGAAAGAGGAGTGTTCTGATGAAGTCGTAGCCTAAATGATTTAGATGTCAGACAAGAAACTTAAAACAAGAAGGATTTAATCAGAGGTTTCCTCCAGGGAAAGGGAAAAAATTATCAAAGATGCAAAGAATTAAACTTTATGGCAAGTATGAACTAATAAGTTGCAATGAAAATAGATTTATAGGACGTCGATGATGTAAAACATATCTGCCTGAATTCTTTGCCGAGATGCATTGAAACTTGAATCACAGAACATTTGACTCTGTTAAGCACTCTGCCCTATTTGATAAAATCTTGAATCTTGACTCTCGAATCTTTTATTTGCAGATATCCCAGACCAAATCTATAACTGGCTAGTTGAATATCATCTTGAACGCTCACACCTCACTATATTCAAAAGCCACTCTTCATCTCTCCTCCCAATCAACGCTAGTATAGTTCAAGGCTCTGTCTTAGGACCTACCAACTTCTCCATTACTGGTTCAGACCTGCACCCTCTTCAGCCCCTTAATCTTATGTTCAAATTTGCAGATGGCACCTCCTTACTGGATCCTCTCAAGCTCATACTATTCCAGATGGGGAGGCATATAGAAGTTTAGCAACGGTAGTGGCTTTGGTTACATCGTGGATGGATAAGGAAGAAAGGCCATGGGTTTTGAGTTTTCTGATCGCATAAAAAGAGGAGGAGCAAGTTGCTGTGAGGTGGTCTATATGGGCTGTGAGTTTGAGATTATCTTGAAGGATGACACCCAGTATTTTCAAAGTTTTAACTCGGGTAATACTAGGTAATGGAGGAGGAGGGTCAAATTGGTGTCGAGGGCGGAAAATTATCATTTCTTTAGATTTAGAGCTATTTAAGGTAAGGTTATTGGCAGAAGCCCAGGTAGAGATTAATCTGTAACCAAAGCCACTACCGTGGCTAAACTTCTATATGCCTTCCCATCCTGGTGGGGTCTTGCCCTGGCTTCCGATAAAGAACGTCTGAAAAAAACTCCTGAAAAGAGCCAAACGCCTTGGTTACCTAGAGCAATCCTTTCCAACAGTCTCTGAACTTGCGAATATAGCTGTTGCGAAACTCCTTTTCTCCATATTACACAACCCCAAGCATGTACTTCACCAACTCCTACCTCCACTCCGACCCCTCTCCTTTCACCAATTAAGACCTAGAGCACACAACCATACTCTCCCACCCAAGGACAACTCTCAATTTATTCCCAGATCATAATATAAAAATATTTACTAGTTTATTCTAACATTTTCTAATGAACTTTAATTATCCATTATCACTCATGTTAGAATTTCTGCGTTTTTGTCAGATTGATTTTCTAAATAAACGTGGCGTTCTTATGTTCTTCGCGCCTGTGTATTACCATTCAGCCATCACCTCACCCAATACCAATATTAAGACTAGCGTAGACCGGACTGCATGATTATGCTGAAAATAGGCGAAGTTCGAAGTAATTATGTATGTGCTTTCTCTCCAAACTTTTGATCACCTTATATTTCCTAATACGTTACGTAAGCATGTTTTGTCTTGCGGTGCATCTTCACGTCTTCGTGTAGTCTGAATATTTTGTGGTTTAAAAACTCCTAAGACGTGAAGCTCATTTGCTGGTTACGAAATTGATTGATTGGTAACGCCCACCTGTTTTGTGTAAAAGTGCCAAAGATCCAGCCGTGACATGTGATGTGAAAGTAACGTTGAGTGAGAGCCAAATCAAGGAGTTTCTAGACTCTCACAACGAGGTCCGTCGAAACGAAAAGGCGTCGGACATGCGCAAACTGGTTAGTGACTTAGTGTAACGGTATCCAATAAGGGATACCTAATGTGCACATTCAAAATTAAAATATAAAAGGTACTCCAGAATGGTAGCCATTTTGGATGGACTTGGAGAAGGCAAAGAACATGTTTGTTCTTTGTGTAAAGATAATTACTAGATCGGAAGCTTTCTTAAAGTTAAACAATTGTTTGTCTAACTTGTGCTCAAAAACACAACGCTTCATTTACATGTAGATTTCATCTCGTACACCAATAGACGGCGTCGGTGAGATGTATGTATGTGTGTAGGCCTACATGCACGAATGTATGAATGCATGAGTGAATGCATGTATGTAGATATGTATGTAAGTAAGTAAGTAGGACCTATGTTCTTTATTATACCAGCTGCCAGACCGCAGATGTACATGCACCTAACTAGCAATAAATGTCAATGACAATACAGCATTCTAACCAGGAGCGTTTTCTCATAGGCCTATTATTGTCAGCTTGAAGTGGGACATTGCCATGGGAACGGGGTCGAAGAGTATTAGTGGAGGAACGTGCCTGTGCATTTTTCTTCAGTCATTTCAAGTTGATGTAAAAGTTTCGTTTTCACTACCAATTTGAAGGTAATGGTCTGTAGATCAATATTCGTCCGAGGGGAAAGCATGCAGGTAAAAATTGAAGTGTGGGGGCCCAAAAACCCCCTCTGGCCTATGGGAAATATGTGTATTTTCTCCAGTCATTTCAAATAGATGCAAAAGTTTCTTTTTCAGTAACAATTTGAAGGTAATGGTATATAGACCAATATTGGTCCGTGGGGAAAGCATTCAGATAAAAAGGAAGCGTGGGGGCTCGAAAAACCCCTCCAGCCGATGTAAAATATGTGTATTTTGCTCCAGTCATTTTGAGTAGATGCATAGGTTTCGTTTTTTCAGTACCAATTTGAAGGTAATACTCTCTAGATCCATAATGGTCCGAGGGGAAGCATTCACATTAAAACATGAAGACTAGGGACGGGAGAGAATTCCCCCAACAACCGATGCTTTGGATCAACATCTCAAAAGAAGTGTATTGCAAGCGAGCATAAGGACAACAGCTCATAGGTCTGTGATGCCTTTGAACAACCCCACTAATCATGGTGGAAGGAAGAGGAAGGTAATCTGCTTCCCATATGGACCTCGCTGCCTCTAGCCAAGGATGTGTTCCATCTGGATGTAAAGTGCACTTGCACAAGTACCTGTTTTGTGCCGTTATATAGCTGTACAAGAACAATATGCAATACTTAACTACATGTATATGTACGTTCAATTTGTTATAGCCGGTTTATTAGCAACTTTCTTATGACACTTTCTTTAGTTTTGTGGATATGCGCCAACACTGGCACCATCATTGCTTCTATGTGCAATATACATGTTAATATCACTTGCAATTCCAGATTCTGAATCCATGCATACCACATATGTTCAGATCGGACCATCCAATCAAAAGTTACAACAGTTTACATATTTCGCATAGGATGGGGGCTTTCGAACCCCCACGCTAATTTTTTTATCTGAATGCTTTACCCTCGGACCAGTATTGATCTAGAGACCATTGCCTTCAAATTGATACTGAAAAAGAGACTTTTGCATCTATTTCAAATGACTGGAGTAAAATCCACATATTTCGCAAAGGACGGAGGGGGTTTTGAACCCCACGCTTCATTTTTTAATCTGAATGCTTTCCCCTCGGACCAGTATTGATCTAGAGACCATTACCTTCAAATTGGTACTGAAAAAGAAACTTATGCATCTACAGGAAATGACTGGAGCAAAATATGCATATTTCGCATAGGCAGGAAAAGGGATTTAGAACCCCACGCTTTTATATGCAATATGCATGTTAATATCACTTGCAACTCATGATTCTGAATCTATACATACCAATATGTTCAGATCTGATCATCCAATCAAAAGTTACAACAGTTTACATATTTAGCATAGGCCGGGGGATTTCGAACCCCCACGCTTTATTTTTTTATCTGAATGCTTTCCCCTCGGACTAGTATTGATCTATAGACCAATACCTTCAAATTGATACTGAAAAAGAAACTTTTGCATCTATTTGAAATGACTGGTGTAATGTCCACATATTTTGCAAAAGACGGTGGGAAGTTTCGAACCCCACGCTTCATGTTTTAATGTGAATGCTTTCCCCTCGGAACAATATGTATCTAGAGAGTATTACCTTCAAATTAAAACGAAACCTATGCATCTACTGAAAATGACTGGAGCAAAATACACATATTTTACATAGGCAGGAGGGGGTTTTCGAGCCGCCACGCTTCTTTTTTATCTGAATGCTTTCCCCTCGGACCAATATTGGTCTATAGACCATTACCTTCAAATTGGTACTGAAAAGGAAACTTTTGCATCTATTTGAAATGACTGGCGAAAATACACATATTTCCCATAGGGCAGAGGGGTTTTTCGGGCCCCCCACACTTCAATTTTTATCTGCATGCTTTCCCCTCGGACGAATATTGATCTGCAGACCATTACCTTGAAATTGGTAGTGAAAACGAAACTTTTACATCAACTTGAAATACCCCCCCCCCCCACTATATAATTATGCTGCAAAGTCTTTTGGAGGGAGTAGCCCATAGAGAACATGGCCCGGATTTCTCAGTGCTGCAGAAAAGAAGGTATGTAAGTAAACAAGCATGCACGTACATGCATGTGCGTGCGCACATATAGATAGATAGATAGATGGATGGATGGATGGATGGATGGATGGATGGATGGATGGATGGATGGATGGATGGATGGATGGATGGATGGATGGATGGATGGATGGATGGATGGATGGATGGATGGATGGATGGATGGATGGATGGATGGATGGATGGATGGATGGATGGATGGATGGATGGATGGATGGATGGATGGATGGATATAGATGGATACATTGGATATCTATATAATTTCACGTGGGAAAGTCATGTAATACATTAGCATGGGAAAAATGAAATGCGGTGAATTAACCGACAAGTACCGCAAAGTCTGTTTTTCTGTCCTTCCGTACATTTTTCTGTCCGGCTAAAGGCTCCGAAACGGAACGGTTTAGCGATTTGAAAAAATTTACAAAACATTATTACGCCACGTCTAGGTCAACGCGACTATTTTCAGCTCGCAATTTTATTTAAACGCCGATACATTTCCATTTTAAATTTCCAACTTTTGAACAGTCTATATCTCAATACCGGCCGTAGTATAGCCATTTGTCCACGTGACGCGGGCTAAATATGCAATCTTACGTCACGCCGAGCATCTAGGTCAACGCTCTGATTCGCAACCAATCACGATGACCGTTTATTTCAAATCAGAAGTGGTCACGCCCACGGCAGAATTTCAATGCAATACTTTAGGGATACGAAATTTTTAACTAACGTTTTCATTTGAATTTCTATAGATCTCAACCCCACTTTATTTCAACTCAAAATTTACTTTAAATTCCGATATTTGGACATTTTAAGTTTCGATGTGGTCATAGTTTCAATGCCATTGAATTCTAGCTATGCAGGAGTATATATTGCATAGAGTTGTTTGTAACCAATTTCAAACCAGCGCGTAAATTCGCCAGAGGGACACACGAAAGATTTGCACATCGTTAAAATCAAATTCACGGGCGCTGACGAAGATATCGTTAAATTAAAAAAAACATGGGCGCTGAGGAAGACGTCGTTTAATTGAAATACACCATTTTACTGTCCGGTCCTGTGGAAGATGTCGTTAAAGTCAAATACACGGGAGGCTACGAAACGAGGAACAAAGCGTCATTCCTCGCAAAGCCGTCTAAAGTAAGGCCTGATGAAAATACCTCGGGCGAAGCCAGGTTCAAAAAGTCTACTATATATATATATATATATATATATATATATATAGATATATAGATATATAGATAGATGGATAGGATGGATGGATGGATGGATGGATGGATGGATGGATGGATGGATGGATGGATGGATGGATGGATGGACGGATGGATGGATAAGATGGATAGATAGATAGATAGATAGACAGACAGACAGACAGACAGACAGATAGATAGATAGATAGATAGATAGACAGACAGACAGACAGACAGACAGACAGACAGACAGACAGACAGACAGACAGACAGACAGACAGACAGACAGACAGATAATTGTATTCTTTATTGAAACCAATAATATTGCATACCGACCTTTAGTGTACAAAAAACTGAAGCATATCAATAACATCAAAGATTTTTAAACTATACAGTATGCACGTATGTTTGTATGCATGTATGCATGTATGTATAATTATTATGTATAGATGCATGTACGTATGCATGCACGTGTGAGAAACAATTCGTTTTCACAAAAGTTTTATTTGAAGGCTAAGTTATTAAATTGTTCGTATTAGTGAGCGAACTGTTCTTCAAGATTGCTGAGGATTTATGTATTAAAGTGTATTCTGGTTACGGAGATAGTCACAGAAGCCCTTGAAAAGTTTCCCGCCATATAAGCGACACCTATCGATGGCGTCGGTGAGACAATAGAAAAAGCCCGCGAACAGGCACCCCGTCGTTAGCGCGCAGTTTAATTGCGGCAATAAACTACAAAAAGTGCTAAATGAATTTCCGTGCACTTAAAGTGTTGCTGTGTAATGTGCAGGTCTGGGACCCAATCTCTGCGAAGCTAGCTCAGCAGAAGGTGGACACGTGCCAATTTGATCACACGTTGATGACAGAGTAAGACACTGTTTCTTATTGGCAGGACTACATGAAATATCATCATCGTCATCGTCGTCACCATTACCACCAACACAACCATCATCAGCAGCAGCATCAGAACCATCGTCATCATCTTCATCATAATGACCAACATAATTATCATATCAACATCATAATCACCACCACTACCACCATCACCACCACCACCATCATAATCACAGCGCCATCCTGATTATTGATAATAATTATTTTTCATAATTATAGTGTCGTTACGAGCATGTATAAGTTATTATTAAGTATTGTTGTTGCTATTTTATAACAATCATTCAGCCGTCTATTGAATCAACAACAGCACAATTAATCAATAATCAGTCTTTTAAAAAAATGTTAATCTGCTGATGCCGTCAACAGGACAGCCCTAAAGGATAAAATAATCCGCTATTGCAGGGCTACCCCTTTTCCATATTACATTTACTGATGGCAAGACGATTTTTATGATGATATAGTTATAGAAAATTCAACTTAAATAGCAATGTTAGGGCTAAATCATAGCCAAACAACTAAATAACAAAACATTGCAGTACAAGATTTAAGACAAACAAACAAAATCAAAACAAAACAGATTATAATGTTCACAGTTGTACATTATAAACAATCTTAACTAAGGTACAATCCATCGAGTCATATTCTTTGTATGTGTTCAACAGATAATGTTTTAATTGAGCTTTAAATTGAGCCATGTGTAACATATTTATCAAATTTGAATTAAATTAAATAATAGAATTAAAAAATTAAATTAAATTAAAAAAATTAATTAAATTACAAAAATTAAATTAAATTAAATTTAAAATTGGCATATTTATCATTACGAATACATAACGATATAATACATATATATGGCTTCTGTCATCATCATCATCATCATCATCATCATCATCATCATCATCATCATCATCATCATCATCATCATCGCGCCATACTCATGATAATAATTATTCTAAAATTATTATAATGGTTTTCGCTATGAGCATATATCAGTTATCATTAATTATTGTTGTTCTCATTTTCATTGCTATAATTATAAATCATTAGAAATATGTGAGCAAACGTTTTGAATATGTATAGTGAGAACAGGTGTTAATAAGGTCTGTATATATGTATAATGTGCTAGAGTTCTTTCAGGCTGCCAATGCAACTATATATATATATATATATGTTTTCCCGTATAATATATATATATATATATATTATATATATATATTGTTACGCCGCTGGTCTAGAAGAAGTGAAAATGACCCGGATTCAATTATAACATTTAATGTAAAACTATATACAAAGCATATTTACAATCACAATGATAGCAACGCCGTACGACTCTCCAAGAACCACCACAAACCACGTCAGCAGGTCTAACTGATGCATCAACTGCCATACAAAATGGTTTATCAAAATCAGGCGGTCTGAGAATAGGTCGCGATGCTAACCGCGATTTGGCTTTCCCAACCCGATGAATCAAAACTTCAACCCTCGGCATAGGAAATGGATCAGGCACAGTCAAAGCATTTAACTTCCGAAAATCCGTACATAACCGACCAGACCAATCAGGTTTCGGCACCACCAGAATAGGTGCACCCCACAGACTTTCAGATTTCTCAATGATACCAGCCTTGAGAAGTTCATCAATCTCCTGATCAACTCTCGCCAGCTTCTCAGGATGCAAACGATACGGCGTCTGTCTTACCGGTTTTGCGCCCTCGACCAACTCGATGTGATGAGTTATCACGGACGTTTTACCTGGTAACACACTAAACACATGTTCAAATGATTTCAACAAGCCTCGTAATTCATTCATTTGACCACTGTCAACATTACAAGAAGCCAACTTTTCTTCCAAAGTCACTGTTTGCATCTCAGGCACATCAACCATTAACACCCGATCCACAGCATCACACACATTTACAGCCATGTCTTCATCATGTCTGACCGTGTACTTCTTCATCAGATTCACATGGACAACTCGTTTGCTTTTCCTCCTGTCTGGAGTATTCACAAGATAGTCCACCAGACCCAATCTTTCCAACACCAAGTATGGACCACAATATTTAGCCTGTAAAGGTTTACCGATAAGTGGTAACAACAACAACACCTGGTCACCCACTTCAAAAGACACTGCTTTAGCGTGTTTATCATACCAATCTTTTGATTTAGACTGCGCAACCAAAGCATTATCATTTGCCAATTTCATTGCCACACGCATACGTTCACGCAAATCCAAAACAAAATGAATCAAATTAGATCCAGACACTTCATTGACCACATCTTCATTTAGCCACTCCTCTTTCATCAATTGTAACATACCACGTACATTACGTCCAAACACCAAATCAAATGCAGAAAAACCAAGACCCTGTACTGGCACCTCACGATATGCAAACAACACCCATGGCAATATCTCATCCCATGATCCAGGAAAAGATTCAACCAAAGCCTTCAACATATCCTTTAAAGTACGGTGAAAACGTTCACAAGACGAATTTGTCTGCGGATGATATGGGCTACATTTTATTTCCACAATGCCACATTCATTCAAAAATACTTGCATCAAATCAGACATGAACTCCGAACCACAGTCAGAAAGAATTTCCTTCTGAAACCCGAACATTGTAAACACCGAAATCAATGCCTTAGCCACATCCTGTGCAGTATGATTTCGAAACGGAAATGCAAACGGGTAATGAGATGCCAAGTCTATCACAGTCAACATAAACCTATTCCCTGTTTTCTCACACACGCTCAACTGGCCGACAACATCCATTGCGATTCGACAAAAAACTTCATCAATGACAGGTAAATTAATCAACGGAGTTCTAATTTGTTTAGCGCCCTTACCCTACCTTTGACACACATCACATAAACGACAATATTCACGCACCGAAGTATTCATACCAGGCCACCAGAAATGTCGGAGCAATCGATCCAAAGTTTTCTGCGTACCCAAATGACCAGAAGCCGAAATATCATGCGCAACGTTCAACAATTTCTTTCTTATCTGACCCGGTGCTACAATCTGAGTCAATCCCATCCCTTGTGGCATAATTTTCTCCGACCATCTTCGCACCAACACCCCATTAACAATTTCATAGCCACTCCTTCCTGCTCCAACATGTCCGTTTGCCTCGGCCATAAAACAAATAAAGGTTTCAATTCTACATCTGCTCTCTGCAACTTAACTAACTCCTTATGAGAAACACATTCATTCGGCATACGCATAAATTCATCCGAATCAGAAAACAATTGTTCTAAATCACCTTCACTCAGTTCATCCGTACACGCATCATTGCACACATCAGTCCGAGTCACCATCTGTTTATTTACACTATCTGTCCTCTCGACTGCGTTCATGCGTGACTGCGCTCGTGTGACTACAGCTATATTCATAGGCTCAACTTCTTCAGCCACACCTCCATTCACACAGAAAGGCATATAACGCTTGTCTACTGCACTTATTTCAGAACCAAAACCATGCACATTAACAGGCTCCGATATCTTATTGACTAAACCCACGTGTTTAGGACCACTCTTCCAATTTTCACTACCTGACCGTTCCATTCTTTGCTTAAGCTTGTCACATTGTGATAAAACATGGCCGCCTTGTTTACAATAGTTGCATACAATTTGCCTCCCAAACGATTGTACATCATGACTTTCCCTCGTATGTGCAAATCTCTGATAACCTTAATTACCCCTTTGTGGCGAATTTCTTCTCCAACTAAAAGAATCTTGTTTAGGTCCCCCAGTGGCTTCCATCGGCACCTGTTTATACAAGACTGCGTATTCGTCTGCCAGCTTTGCTGCCGCACTCAGGGTTAAAGGTTTCTTGTCTACCAGCCATCTGTGTAACTCAGGTGGTAGACATTTCACAAACTGTTCCATTTTAAATACTTCAGCCATGCGTTTTTTAATCTTCTACTGCATCCTCACCCTCCAGCTACCGTTTAAAAGGTAACTGCATCCTAAACGCATAGTTAGAGTAAGTTTCCAGTTTTTCTTTTCCCATGTTACGAAATCGTTTTCGGTAAAATTCAGGGACCCTCTCGTACGCAGTTAACAATGCCCTTTTCACAATTTCATAATCAGAACATTCTTCAATTGACAATTCCGAAAATACTTTTTGTGCTTTCCCCGTTAATTGTGGGTGCAACAATGCTGTCCATTTTTCATTCGGAATTTTATGCAGCGCCATTGCTTTTTCAAAAGCGATCAAATAATGCTCCACATCTGAAGATTCAAATTTTGGTACAAATTTTATGGCTGCCGCAAATTTGAATGAATCCTTACCACGCCCCATGTTTTCACCAATTTCATCCATGTCAGTAAAATTTCCCATTTCAATTTTCTTCAGCTGAATTTCCAATTTTTGCTGTTCCAACTTTCTATCTTCTAAACGCATTCTTTCTTGTGCCTCTAACGCCAATCTTTTTTCTTCCGCCTGCACCGCCAATTTACGTTCTTCCAACTGCATTTGCATTCTTCGCTCCTCGGCTTGAGCTTCTATTTTTTTCTTTTCCGCCTGCAATTTTCTCTCTTCCGCCTGCGCTTGTAATTTTCTCTCTTCTGCCAGCGCTTCTGCTTGTATTTGTCTCTCTTCCGCCTGCGCTTGTAATTTTCTCTCTTCTGCCAGCGCTTCTGCCTGTATTTTTCTCTCTTCCGCCTGCGATTGTAATTTTCTCTCTTCTGCCAGCGCTTCCATTTTTCCCTCTTCCGCCTGTAATTTTCTCTCTTCTGCCTGTAATTTTAATTTCTCCATCTCAAATTCTCTTTCTTCTTTTCTCTTCTGTCGTTCTAACTCCTCAGCCTCTTTTTTCGCCTTCGCTCTTAAGCGCCACTCCTCGACATCTTTTTTCGGCGACAAAGACTTCATTAACAATTTCTGAAGCTGAGTCCTTACTCAACCCTTTAGCTTCATGCCCTAAATTTTCAACATGTTGCCTGAGCTCGTCAGCCGACATATCTATCACATCGTCTAACTCGAGCTGCTTGGTCGCACCTGGCGACTCCACTGTTCACCCCGTCACGTGCACTCTAAACTACGCAATTCAATTTCGAACGAAAATTTCGACCAAAATTATATCCCACTTTTCAAAATTTAGTGAGAAAAAGACCGGACAAGGGCTTCCATATGTTACGCCGCTGGTCTAGAAGTGAAAATGCCCCGGATTCAATTATAACATTTAATGTAAAACTATATACAAAGCATATTTACAAGCACGATGATACCTGCAGCAACGCCGTACGACTCTCCAAGAACCACCACAAACCACGTCAGCAGGTCTAACGAAGCCCTCTAATGCCGAAAACGTGAAGAACCCAGAACTGTCAGTCCAGAAGACGACGAAGTGCACACCACCAAAGAACATAAGAAAACGGTGCTACGACAAGCACAAGGACCAAACGGTGGTCGAAAGAAGAATACCCAACGAGGGTCAGCAACACCAGAACAAGAACCACATCTGGCCTCCCAACGACTCCTACCACCAGCTTATATAGGCACCACTAGTCTACGCGGGAAACCCATCCCATGTTCCACACTCGTGCTAGGCTCTACCACCTAACACCAGTCCAATTATATAGAGCCTAAACCTAACAATATACTAGATGTTTTCCCGTCCTTAGACGGTTAAAAACAATTTGAAAATATCAAGAGATGCGTCTTCTTGTGCTATAAATGACGTAAGTCTTCTCCCTCCTTCCCTCCCTGCCTCCCTCCATCCCTCCGTTCCTTCCTCTCTTTCGTACTTCCGTGCCCCGCCGTACCTCCTTCCCTCCCTTCAACGTCCGTCCGACCCTCCCCGCACGTCTCTCGCGGCGATCGTGTGTGGCTGACCATGGACTTCTATATAATAGCTAACAGGACATACAGCTGTCGTTTATCGTATACAACAGTTGGTCTACTGTACACAGAAAGTATGTGCTAAGTTAATGCTCTCATAGCACTTAAGAAGCCTGGAAAGATGGACTATTAAGCATTTCTACTAATAATTATTGTGCAATGCTTGTAACACAGATTGCATGTTTTATTAGCACCTTTTATTATTCCAGCTAGGTAGAAAAGCAACATAAAGCAATACAGCCAAAGGCAAAAGCTTGTTATAAAGTTGAAGAATGGCATCTTGTTTATTCATGAATACCAAAGAAAGGCAATCATCCGTGATGTAATTATAGATTTGCCTGTTGGTAGGTCAGCCAGTCAACCAGTCAGTCAGTCAGTCGGTCAGTCAGTCAGTCAGACAACTGGTCGGTAGGTCAGCCAGTCAGTCGGTCGGTCAGCCAATCGGTAGATTCCCATCAGTAAGTCGGTAGGTCAGCCAGTTAGTCAGTCGATTGGTCAGCCAGTCGGTAGGTCAGTCAGTCGGTCGGTCAGCCAGCCAGTCAGTCGGTCAGCCAGGTAGATCCCCATCAGTAAGTCGGTAGGTCAGCCAGTCAGTCGGTCGGTAGGTCAGCTTGGGACTGGTCAGTCAGTAAGTCGGTCGGTCAGCCAGGTAGATCCCCATCAGTGAGTCGGTAGGTCAGCCAGTTAGTCAGTCGATTGGTCAGCCAGTCGGTAGGTCAGTCAGTCGGTCGGTCAGACAGTCAGTAGGCAAGTCAGTCAGTCGGTCAGCCAGTCTGTTGGTCAGTCAGTCAATCAGCCGGTTAATCAGCCAGTCATCCCATCAGTCATGCAGTGAGTCATTCATTCTGAGTATGAGTCAGTCAGTCAGATATGCCAATCAGCTTAAAGTAGATTATGTATAGCAAAATTTGATGAAAAGTGTAAATGACATAGAAAAGAAATCAAAATTCAGTCTACCCATTCCATCAATTAAACTTTTGACATGTTCAGCAATATGACGACATACAGAGTTCCAATAAACATTCAATTCATTCACTTGCCTAACTGATAAGTGCAAAGCAGGAAGGCATGCGTCAAGTGGGGCAAAGACTACCTCTCCTGTAAGTTGATTTTATTGAAATTAGAGGGTTCTGACTTTATCCTTTCTTCCGAATGGGAATGTGAATGCAGGCTTTCCGACCAAACTGTGCCATGAAAAAGATGATCAGCGTCGGTCTCCTCCTTTCTCCAGGCTTGGGACTGGTATTACCAGAGTAGAGGCAGTGGCGTAGTTAAAGCCTATGGTTATACACCAAAAACTCCTATCTAGGTTGAGTAGTGGGTAGATATAGACTGTTTTAGGTCCAGGCAGCCATGTTCGACGCCATCTTGTAAATGACCTTGTTTCGATTATCTGTCACTGTCGCTCCAGATCGAACCACTGAATCCGGTGTTCTGCTCGAACGTTTCCTGGTAGTTATCAAAACTGGAGAACTGTCATTAGAAGAGGTTTTAAGTTACGAGCTCAGTCCTTTCCCTCCTGCCCTCTTTAAATCCAGGAATGTCTGTAGAAAGGCCGATAAGCCACAACAATATGCGATCAGTGAGCATGCACGGGATGGCATACTAGATTTCGTACCAGAGGCAGAGAGATACGTCCTCAATCATATATGGAAGTTCCTTACTTAATCGGATTCCGTGGAAAAATGGAGAATGCTATGGTGCAATAGCGCAGTCGTACGTTGACTTCACCGTCCGGTAATAGAAAGAGGAGTTCCTATCAAGAGCTATCAATAAGCAGAAAATGCTATGGCTGGTGAGTGATGCGCTCAGAAAAAAGAATTCCACAGTGTGGTCAACGCACCTGGCGATGCTGACATAGACATTGTAAAGGCTCTAGTGGAGTCTTCTCTTCTACACACAACTACGCTAATCGGAGAAGACACCGACATCCTTGTCTTACTCCTGTACTATGTGAAGCCGCATGCATCGTAAGTCTTTACTTCAGATCTGACAAGACAAAAGATGGTTTATGTTATACAATAACATACACCATCTACGGAAAATCGTCGGAAATGACATTTGTTCTCAGGTGTTATTTATCCACGCCATGACAGGTTGCGACACCACATCTCGAATATACAGCGTTGGCAGAATGAATGCTTTCCATAAGATTGTAAAACGTGATACTGTCCTTCGGTTATGTGCCAATGCATTTACCGAGATAATTCAGCCCACAAAGGTTATTGATAACCTAAGATGCCAAGTAACCTGCTTATCAACTTCATTGTCAAAGAGCTTACTACCAGATCATGACATGGATAGAAAAAGGAGAGGGTATGGATGCCATGAACTGGGGTTAGAACCTGCAGGAGAATCAGTAATATCAACGATGAAAGCTCCGCAAGACATTCTCTTGAAAGTCATTCATTGCAACTGCCTCAATTCCTGTCGAGCACTCCGCTGCTCTTGTAGAAGAAATGGATTACCATGTTCTTCCGCCTTTGGACCATGCCAATTTGCACACTTTGACAATCCACATAACAATTTTCTTCTGGAGGAGTCGGACGATGACTGATTGAATGTGTTAGCTATGTAACTGTAAACTGTATGACTATTGATGGCCGGTGTCATTAAATGGCGTGTATTAAGTGATCAGATGAACGATGGGCAATAAAGCCTATGGCTAGACACCTTTCTAGGTTCAGTAGCTCTGGAGATACAGAGAATTTTTGCTCAAACAGTCACTTGGACGTCATCTTGAAAATGACCCTGTTCAGATGATCAGAAAAGAGGAGACTTTTATCATATTGATAGGCATGCCAAATGGTACCAGATTCCGTATCAATTTTTCTAGGCTGAGATATAGACAATTTTAGTTCAAGGCAGCCATCTTGGACGCCATCTTGAATATGACCCTTTTCCGATGGTTACATTAAAGGAGACTTTTACTATGTCAATAAGCATTACAAATGGTACCAGATTCCGTTGAAAAAACATTTATATCAATTTCATAGGCTGAGTTATAGACAAGTTTAGTTCCAGGCAGCCATCTTGGACTCCATCTTGAAAATGACCCTTTTGTGCTGGTGAGATTAAAGGAGACTTTTACTATGTCAACAAGCATTACAAATGGCACCAGATTCCTTTGAGAAAAATTTTCTATCAATTTTTTAGGCTGAGATATATACAATTTTAGTTCCAGGCAGCCATCTTGGACGCCATCTTGAAAATGACCCTTTTCCGATGGTCAGATCAAAGGAGACTTTTAGTATATTAATAAGCATTAAAAATGGTACCAGAATCCGTTGAGAAACCTTTTGTATCAATTTTTTTAGGGTTCTGTGGTTTTTTGGGTAGATTGACCCGACTATAAGTCGTCTGCGCTGAATGTCCTGCCAGCTATTATTAAGACCTCTATGGGCTGACCGGGTGACCCGCACCTTCCCCTTCCCCTCCCCATTCCCTTATAGACATGAAGAAGGAACCACATGTCGTTCTTTGCATTATCTCGCGTTGCTATGACGACGTCTGTTAATGTTTATTGCTATGACGTAGAATGACGTAAGCCATATTGTCCATGGCAATGAAGGCGAAAACAGCTTAACAGGCAAACAGCGTAACCGCACGCACAGAATAGTCACGCGCAGAGATTTCTGTTTCATTATATTATTAATTATAATATTATATGTTTGAGCGGGAGGCTAGCGGGCGCTCCGCGCCTGGCTTAAGTAAACAGGTTGCAGGTGTTAATTGCGCGCCAAATTTAGAAATTGCTGATGACAGTTGTTTTAATGCAGTAGAGAGTGCTGTGTGTATTAAGAAGGAACTGTTAGGAGTCACAGTTGAATTGTGTTGATGAAGTACATTAGTATTGAAGTGTTGAGTTTTAAACAACTGTGTCTGAAATAGAGTTTTAAACAACTGTGTCTAAAATAAGAAGAAATATTCAAAAATAACTGTTCTTTCAATCAATCAATCAATCAATCAATCCTTTTATTGTTTCCATAGAATAGTTTACAAGTAGTGATCCAGAATAATCATAATTAATTCTATTCTATTCTATTCTATTTACGGATTTATAAAGCGCCTCTCACAGTACAACCTAATCAGAGGCGTTTCCAGTGCGAAGGGCCCCTCGAAAAAAGAAAAGTCTTAAGAGAACGAGCAGAAACAGTAGTGCCCCCAGATAACATCACAGCTCGAGTTATAGTAGGAATATAAGCAACACTTATTAACCGTCGATAAGCCTCATCTGCAATGTCGCATCGATCCTAGCTTGAACTTTCACAAGTAATGTAAATTAGATAAATAAAACAATGATCTGGCTTCAGGTTCCTCTTGGAGTCTAACTCATCGTGCGCGATCGATTTACCGATTGACCAGACCTTGCTAGGCGATCGACCAAGGAGATCGATCGATCGATCGTCTCAAATGAGAAGCCCTGTGCAGCCAGATACGGGCAATTATGCATTAATCGATTTCTAGTTTCCCTCAAGTACCCGGTGGTTAGGATCATGCGACGCCCAGCACTTTGATAAAGTTCAGACCAACGGTGTTGATAGGGCCCATTGTATTTATTTTTGTTTTAATGATCGTCATCATCATCATCATCGTCGTCGTCGTCGTCATCATCATTATTATGTGGTTATTAAGTGCCGCAACTATCTACTGACATTAATATATGACGCTAACCAATTGTGAGTGAAAGACTTGCGTTGTAAGGTGAGTGATGAAACCAAAATCGGCCTCCGTATTGATAAAGTGTAAAAATAAGTCTTCGTTTACTAATTCAAATTGACATGAACGCAATATGATTACAATTCATCGTATGAACGGATGTTCACAGGCTATTACAGGAGTCGAATTTAACTGTATGGCAACCATGCAAGGCGCCCATGTGTCCTACTACTCATTTTACCAACGCCACTTAGCTGAGTCGACCTTTGGGAGGGTAGCGGGAAGCGTTCCCGTATCCGTGCTGATCTTCTGCTCTTCGTGCGAGAGTGTTACCATTAGCCTACCCTAAACCCTGGCAGAAAATTGTGCTTGGGCTGGCATTTGGTCTTGTAAAGCACCAGAGAGATTGCTCTCTACTGAATGGGTAAATGTGTTTCAATTGTCCTTTCAATTTGTAATTGTTCTGTAGAAAGTCTCAAAGCGGAGGATAATAATCTGTGACTGCGGCGAGATCTCAGAAAGTGAGTTCTATACTCGTCTTATTGTACATGCTAAGTGTTTCACGTGCACTACCTATAATTGTTACGATAGGAGACGTCTGATGTCGTAAGAAAACATCTGCATTAGTTCTCTCCATGTACGAGGTGGAAAGGTTTCATCGTTCACTCTAATAATTATGAGCTCTTCGTTTCATGGATTAATATTGCCTAGCACTCACTCGTAACTCTTGTTTAATCACAATTTACCTGATAGCGGTGTGACTATCAGTTTTTGTTGTTACCAATAAACGAATATAATAATTCAACATAGTGGATTGTTCGCGTATTTTATATTGTGCGTTTTCTGTAAGCGCGCCTTGGACACGTAGAGAGAATGCCAATTGACCGAAAACCGCACAATCAACCAATCAATCAATCCATTAATTAATTCTTTTATTTTGAACCAGCAATGGAACTCACAGTGTAATGTAGTAACATGAATGACTTGTTATGGTTTCAAAAGGAGGCCATAAAGGGATCATTAGATCCCGCTAAATAGGGACATCTAATTACGAAGTCATGTTGCATAAAGAGTGATGGCAGCAAATCATGTTCTTAAATAGTTGGATGAGTAGAATCCACAAAAGTAATAAGTTCCAAATAATATTATACTAAATAAACTTTAACTAACTTAACTACTTCGACAATCACACAATTCACTACATGTGATATTCGCAGGAAAAAGAAACAAAGACAGACCAAGACTACACTAGAGCCAGCGACCTGGCTGTCTAGCCTGCTAACTACTTGTTGTATTAAAAATTATAACATGAAGATGAATGAAGATAACTTTTGTGTATTGGATTTTTACTTTTAGTACGTGCAGTCGTTTTACAAGAACAGCTCCTTTCAAGTCTAAACAGGACCACTCTTCATAATTATATTGACGCGACGTTTAGTTTCGACTGCGAATCAAGCATCGAATTAATTGTTTTTAAATTTAATATTCAATGGATGGCATTTAATCGTATACTTTCTTCTAGCTCGACCTCAATTGCATAAAGTATTTCTGTCATATTAAACGAATTTTGGAATGTTCATTCTAACGCTTAATAAACTTGTTTTCCAAATTTAACCAGGTGCTTTGTAATAAACCGGCCTAAATAGCTTTCGGAAGTTATAAGCTAGATCAGCAACAGACATTTAATGCATTGACTTAGAACGTATTAGCAAAATTTACTTTACTGCCTGAAAGTGAAGATTTGCTGTATCTCTTTTAAATATTGTTCGAGGAATATCAACCACGATAATTAACTCTTCACGTGATAGTAATAATAATAATATAATAATATCTTTTCTTTATTAAGCGCCTGACAAACACACTGCGCTGTACATTTACATCGTCACACTTCAGACATCCACTCCCACATGACTAGAACTTCTAATCTGTACCACAAACCCTTTGCCCACACAAATACCCGACTATTCTCTGTCAGATATGTAGGGGCATCAACTTGGAACAAGATTCCACAGCCTATTAGGCAACTCCCTAATTTATGCCTCTTCAAAAGAGGGCTGCGTCACTTTTTAATTGGAAATGACTGACCCAGGGCTCCCAAGGACCTTTTTGATAGAACAGCAGTTACTTACCCACCCCATCCACATGTTTAAAATGTTTGAAAATTAACATGTTTAAAATGAGATTAAAATAATGTGAGCCTAAATTAATTGTGTCATAGATATTCACACAAATTGACTGTTGACCTAATATGTGTGTTGCTGAGTCATTAGTTAAGATTTATCGTTTTGTTCTTTAATACGCTTAGTTTCAGACCAGTTAAATACATTGGCTTTCCTCATGAGGCTGTACTGCAACCTTAGGGGCCCTACTTAGCGGGGCCGTAAGACCCTTTCAGGGTCCCCTGTGTGACTCCATTTTCTCATCGATTGTGTACTACTGTTGTTTGTTGGTCACCAAATAAATGATTTGATTTGATTTGATTTGATGTTATACGCAATTTAAATCTTACTACTAACAGAACAGACAGCCTGCAATACAATACAACGGCGCTAATAGCAGCCTACAAAGCTCGGTACCTCTTGCTCTCTTGGTCAGATGTTATCCAATGCGCTATCGGCCCCCCTATATAATTGTTGGCTTACTTTTCGTTGGGGATGCTTTCCTTAATATACTACATATTACTACAAGCACGGCTAAGATATCACCAGTGTCCCAATTTAGGACATGACCAAATGCTGGTCATTCTGTGTAGTTTTGTATTCTGACCTTAACAACTAATTCTAAGTTCTTCTCAAAATGCTAATTCTAATTGAATTTATGAATGTATGAGCATTTTGTTATAGCGCCCCTTCAAGATTTCTACTCAGAGGCGCTCCCGACTACAGCGCGGACACTGCATCGGAGTTTCAAGCCGAAGCGCATGAGCAATTGCAAGTGAAGGACTTCCCAGGGTCTCTACGCGGTGGCTTGAGGTGGATTCGAACTCGAAACCTTCCTGCTGCAAGGCATCGAACATACCCCTACACCACCGCGCCACACATTCTAAGAAAGATACTCGAACCAATCTAAAATCTAATTAATAAATTACAAAATTTCAATCACTCATCACTTCTTCTGCCTCATTAGGCAGGTTCAAAATGTCCGACGTCGCCAGACTCGCCACTCTAGTCGTCGCTGAGCCTCTTCGTTTAGCTTTCCGTATTCATCGGTCATCATCCAATCCAACATCATCTGCCGTGGTCTTTTTCTTTTCTGCCTCCATTTACCTTCGATAACCGTTCTTAGTAGTGAGTCTCCTATCAGCGTTTGTCCGATTAATTTACTTTGTCTCTCTCTTATTGTGTTATCACGGCTCCTTCCCATCACTTCTTTACTTGTTTCATATCCATCAATGCATAGGGCATATGTAGCTGGGGCCGCGGCAGAACAAGCGGCCATGCGAAGAATCCATAAATAAAACCATGGCTGCCGTCATCACGTCTTTTATCCTAGACACAATAATTATTAATTCTTGTATTGTTGAGATTTTATGCTCGAGGTTGGCCAGAGGTTTTCTGGAGAGTCACGCGAAGTCATTTCCTTTTCCGGCGTCTTTCCATTTGTATCCAGCGCGATAATGCCTCCTGCAGTAACATACTTTGAAGTCTTGTCTCTTATGATCATCATGTCTCTAAATCTTTCCCGATGGACTTCATACCTACCTCACTCAATATGTCTTGTTCTGATGTTTTCTTCTACCTTATTGTCCATTTTGCCAACTTGTGTTTTGTTGAAGGCTGTTTTCTATCATGTTTTAAACATGCCTTAGTCACGTCTTTCCTTAAGAAATTTGACTTCCACATGACAGCCTCTCAAACTTTAGACGGACCTGCAAATTTAAAAGCATTTCAAAGATTCTTTAACGCCTCCTCCTTAAGTTAAACGGATCATGAACCACATTAATCCAACTTCTAATTTCTGAAATCCTGATGCACTTCAGGTAAGAAAAGATGATGATGATAATGATGATGATGATGATGATGATTATGAGGATGATGAGGATGATGATGATAATAATAATAATAATTTTACTAAAACGAATAATAATAATAATATGCCCTGGCGAGGCTCTCGGGCTTCTTCGCCCCGCTCCAGCTGGGTATAGGTGTTCCAGGGGGATGCGAAGCTGCCATCCACTCTACCAGACGCTTTGTAGCGGGCATGCCGCTCGATCATGTGGTTGTTAAGCTTGACTTTGCCAATGCATTTAACAGCCTGCGACGCGACACAATGCTGGAATCACTCTTCACAACAATACCGGAACTTTACCAGTTCGTCCATCAATGCTACGCAGCCCCCTCAGTCCTCAAATTTGGCCAGCATGTGGTGTCGTCCCAGATGGGTCCCCAACAGGGTGACCCCCTTGGCCCTCTTCTCTTCTGTCTCCCTCTCCAACCTGCTTTGCAGTCACTTAAATCTGACCTCCGCATTGGTTTTCTAGATGACCTTACACTGGGAGGTGATCCATCGGCGGTGGCGCAGGATATCCAATACATATCCACTCTGGAGTCTTCTTTGGGCCTGCGTCTGAACCGCCAGAAATGCGAAATCCTTATGTCGGAGGCCGCACACTCACTGGATCCTCGCTGGTCAGACTTTAGCCGGCGGGACCATGACTCACTCACTCTGCTCGGGGCGCCACTCTTTAGAGGGGCAGCGCTTGATGCCTCTCTTTCCCAACACTGTAACGACCTACAAAGGGCCTTTACAAAACTCGGCCAGCTTCCTTCCCAGAACGCCCTCACTCTTCTTAGGTCCTCCTTCGGCTCCTCGAAGTTAGGTTACCTACTTCGTTGTTCCCCGTGCGCTGACCATCGGGCCCTGCAATCGCTTGACTCGATCATGCGTACCGGGCTTGAACTTATAGTCAACACCTCGTTTAATGACATCCAATGGCTACAGGCAACGCTGCCGGTGAGAGATGGCGGCCTTGGTCTTCGTAGAGTTGTTTCGCTTGCTTCTTCTGCCTATTTGGCTTCAGCTGCAGCAACTCTCGAGCTCCAAATGGCCATCCTCGGCGGCAGCGCATTGGTACCCGATGTCGTCTTTGACGACCTGCTTTTGTCGCGCCAACAAACATTGCCCACTGTCATGTCACCGCTACCCACTAGGCAAAACATCTGGGATCGTCCGCTGATCGAGATGGATAAGACCAGAATCCATCTCTGGCCGGGATACGATAACCCGGTCGACCAGGCCAGGCTGACCGCCATCTGCAGCCCCCATTCAGGCGACTGGCTGGCGGCACTCCCGATTCCATCATGTGGACTCACTCTGGATAACGAGGCCGTTCGCATTGCGGTTGGCCTTCGTTTGGGACTTGACATCTGCAGCCCCCACACCTGCCGATGCGGAGCCCTGGTTGGTGCTAACGGACACCACGGCTTCGTTTGCAAGCAGGCATGTGGACGCTCCCTGCGCCACTTTACCATCAACGATATCATCTGGCGCGCCCTATCGAGGGCCGATGTCCCCTGCACCAAGGAACCGGTCGGCCTGTTTAGGTCGGACGGTAAACGTCCGGATGGCGCCACTTTAATCCCCTGGTCGGAGGGTAGATACTTGGCATGGGACGCCACGGTGGTCCACTCGTGCGCACTCTCATATGTCACCCACCCCGCCGGGTCCAGGGGGCCCGCCTCAGCACAGGCGGCTGAACGCAAAGACCTAAAATATCAGGGACTGCCTCCGACCCACAAATTCCAGGCGTTGGCCTTTGAGACCTTGGGCCCTATCAACCTCTCAGGTGCAGAATTCATCAGCAGTATTGGTAGTCGCATATCCATCATCAGTGGCGACCGCCGTGAGGCGTCGTTTCTTTTTCAGCGTCTATCTGTCTGCATACAACGCTACAACTCTGTCACCTTCAACGGGACCTTTCCAGCGACTCCAGACGACGAGGCTTGATTTTCCAGACACTGTCCCCTGCTCCTAAATTAATTTTTTCCAAATCCTGAGGGATCATTGATACCTCGGGTAAAAAAATTAAAAATAATAATAATAATAATAATAATAATAATAATAATAATAATAATAATAATAATAATAATAATAATAAAATTATAGCGACAACAACAACAACAACAATAATAATAATAATAATAATAATAATAATAATAATAATAATAATAATAATAATAATAATAATAATAATAATAATAATAATAATAATAATAATAATAATAATAATAATAATAATAATAATAATAATAATAATAATGAGAACAATAATAATTCTAATAACATAAGGTACAATAAAAACAGTGATTATTTTGATTATTTTAATTGTTAAGCCGGTTGTTATTGTTGTCATCGTTAGGGCCTATTATTGTTGTAATTTTTTTCAAAAGTCCGGAGAAATATAACATGTTTGCGTTGCCTGAACTATAATTACTTTTATCGTCATCATTATCATCAGCAACATCATCATCATTCGCAACATTATCATCTTCGTCAACACCTTAATCCAGCGCTATAAAAAGTCATTATTATTCGTTTGTTCGTCTAAATCAATCTGAATCTAATCTAGTCAGTCTCCGTCTCAGTCAGTCTAGTCTGAATCAATCTAGTTAATCAATCTGAATCTAATCTAGACATTCAAAAAACGTTGTTTCTTATCTCCAGCGTCAGACAAGATTGATTAACGAGATTGATTCAGACTAAAGTTCTGCCAACCGCCTTGCCTAGATAACTAGAGACAACAGAGAAACTATAATTCTCTACCAGCGCTTATCTGTCGCTATCCAACTCTTCAACGCAATTGCTTTTCATAGCACTTTTGGCACTCAGCACTACATCAATGAAGACCAGCAATCTTAGAATAATGCTATCTCAGATTTATTGATATCCTACCTGTTGCATGTACCTCGGGTTGAAAATATAATAAAAAATAGTAATTATAACATATACAAAAAGGAGTACTATATGTATTTGATTGTTGCTAATTCGCATCGTCATTCTCTAACCAGTTTGTCGGATGAAAGTTAATTTTCGATCTTTTACAGACTTTTGAACTTTCTGTACTATCGTCGATTTTTTGGAACCGTTTTTCTGTGATGATACACTCATTATCAAGATTGATTCATTTGCGAAAGCGTCGAGTGAATTGCTTAATTCTTATTAAGATTTCCTGATACTGTTATTCCTTGTAGATGGAGATGTTTACGATTTTTCTCTGCATTGTCATTATTTGGTCATGTTTTCGGTGATCTGCAAGGGACTGAAATTGGTAAGGGCGATTTGAAAGCTAGAGAGAATGCGAGAGAAGATCCTTCTTCCTATGTCAAAGAAGCAGTTAACCTTGATCAATATCTCCAACCGACACACGCTCATGAGCCTGCCAAATCCTGCAGTTCAAACAAAACTGAAACTGATGAGAAACCGTCGTCACTTGTGATGAGATCACCTGTAAAGGCGAGTTCGTATGAGGCAAAGAAGAGCGGGCAAAAGGGGTATTTAAAAACACACGTAGCAGATATCCGATCGTTGTTGAAACATTCTGATCGAAATATCTCTGCTAAGAAAGATTCGATGAAGTTCAGTAGCTTTCCTGTAAAGTCAGCTGCAATACGTCATGCAGGCAAAGACTTTGCAATCAAAATAAGCAGGTCATTTCGAGGGAAACGAGATGCATTGGATGCGTTCAATAGGATGCTTGAACCTGCTTTTGAAGTACTGCATCCAAAGCCACGTCGAAAAAAACACAGACGCAAAAAGCGACAGAAAAAAAGCCAAATCAGGTAATGAAGAATTGATAGGCATTCCAGAACCCGGGGAAGAAGATACCGAACCTGTGGATATTCCAGAATCGGGTGAAGCAAGAATAGTTGCTGTTAGTAACAGCGCCATGCGATGTCTCCTTAATAAGCTTCCAGATGTATTGAAAAGCACGATCTTAACCACTCATGACGCAGAAGTTGTCATTTTAGAGAACTACGTTAAATCTCAGAGTGTTCCGGCCAAGACCCTTGATATCTACAACTCGGCGAAGAAGGAGGAGAGAGAGCTCTTGAAGCGATTACTCGCAGATATGCCGATCATTCTGCCAATTTACAAATCAATAGTATACCAGGGAATAATATAAGTTTAGTCTTATAGACGCAGGCAATAGAAAAGCAGTACGAGCGAGTTTACCAATATTCTTAGCAATTTTAGACGAAATATAATTAATGTGCTGCTTCCAGGTAAGATGCTGATTTACTTCAATACCTAGAAACCTTGTGGATTCCACTTGGGTCAAGGGATATCACCAACAAGCAGACACGGCTTTTCGGTGGGGGGTGGTTTCCTGTGCGATTTAAACAAAATAAAATTGGTCTTGCCGAGATTAAGAGTAAGTCTATTTGCACAGAACCATTCAGAAATGTTAGATAATTCTTTATTTAGGGTATTGAGGAGGACTTGCCAGGAACTATGGGAAAAGAAAACATTTGTATCATCAGCAAAAAGAATCAGGAATATTGTGGAGGAGAGCTCAGGAGACGTTAGCCAAATCATTTATATAGAGGAGAAACAATAAGGGGCCAAGAATAGACCCTTGAGGGACTCCAAACCTAATTATCCCTTCCTCAGAAAGTACCTCGTTACACATTACATTTTGAGTGCGATTCTCGAGATAACTTATGAACCATTTGAGAGGAATGCCCCTAATTCCATAATTTTCAAGTTTTTTAATTAGTATTTTATGGTCGACAGTGTCGAACGCTTTAGAAAGATCAAAAAATACCCCCACCGAGTAGTCGTTGTTATCAATAGCTTTGGAGATCATGTCTTGCATACTTAATAGCGCCATATAGGGAGAATGACCAGACTGGAAACCGTGCTGAGATTCGAAAATGATGTTTAGACTATAATTGACGTAGTTAAAGAGGCGGCTATACATAAGTTTTTCATAATATTTGGAGAAATACGGGAGGATTGAAACAGGTCGATAATTTGCAACGCTGTCTTTATCCCCCTTTTTATAAATAGGCACAACTTTGGCAGCTTTCAAAGCCCGGGGAACAATCCCCTTGTTGAACGAACAGTTAATGACTTCGGCCAGAGGATGGGCAACATGGGTCAGAAAGCGAGTGGCAATACAAGGGTCGATGTCATCCAATCCCCTACTGTGGGTTAAGCGTATGCCCGAACTAATGTTAATAACCTCCTCGGCCGAGGTAGGCAAGAGGCCTATCGAATTTAATAGGGGAGTAGGCATATAGGTCGAAAAGTCAATTGGCGGGTCTGGCATGTTTTCCGCTAAAGAGCAAGCAATATTAGTAACGTCATTTTTAAAGCTGTTCGCCATTTGCACAGCGTCATTAGTTAGAATTCCGTTAACTTTAAGCGATTCGATATTGGTTTCTTTTTTCCCCAAAGTCATAATCGAGCGTATAAGTTGCCACGTTTTTCTAAGGTCATTTTTATGTTTACAAAATTCTGCAGCAAAGTAATTTTTCGGCCCTAACTCTTACAGCTTTGAATTTGTTTCTATATTCAACAAATTTATCTTCATTCAAAGTAGATGGATTTTTTAGATACTTAAGATAGAGAGAGGCTTTTTTTTACTGGATTTGAGGGGCCCAGTGGTCATCCACGGTTGCTTGAATTTGGACCCGACCCCTTTACTCTTCGTCCTAATTGGAAAGGCCGAATCATAGGCTCCTTTATAAAGCTCAAAGAATGATTCATATGCCCGATCTGGATCTCCATCAGAACAACTTTTCAATACAGGATTCCAGTTGATATTGCCAAGAGAGATACCAAATTCCTCTATCCTTTCATCATTTACTATGTGCTCGTCCCTAGGACGTGAGGGTCTGCTCCTGGGTGCATCAAGCGATAGGCAGGTGAGTATCGGAAAGTGATCCGACAGGTCGGTGGGAATTATGAACGAGTCAGTGACTTTGGACCACGCATTGGTGAAGATGTTGTCGATAAGTGAAGCCGAAGTTGGGGTAATTCTAGTAGGTCTCGTGATAGTAGGTATGAGTAGGTGAGAGGTCATGCAGTTGTAGAATGAATTAGTATCCTTGTGCTCATTGACTTTTAAAAGGTCAATGTTAAAATCTCCTGCTAAAATGATCTCCTTACTATTCTTGAGAGTGTTAGATAAAAGTTCCTCAATTTCCAAGTTAAATTCAATCAGGTCATGCCCCGGCGGTCTGTATATGACTCCCATTATGCACGATGAATTACCCAGATTCAATTTAACGAACAATTCTTCATAGGTTTTGGGGGAGCCGTTCTTTGAAGAGACACAGACAGGGTTATACTTAATGTCATCCCTGATTAACATGGCCACCCCTCCTCCTCTGCTCCCAGTTCTCGCTCTGTGAATGAAATTGTAGCCAGGAATTATAATAGTGTCTTCCATGGAAGCCTCTAGCCAAGTTTAAGAAAGAGCAAGCACAGTAACCGGAAGGAAGTCAAGCATCTCGCGAATTTCTGCCAGCTTAGGAACCAGACTTCTAAGTTGATATGAAGCACAGAAAATTGAGAACATGTGGATTTAAATTTAGTCTCAATGGAGCTTACGGAGGAGTAAGAGCTGTTCCAGTTAATGTTATCAAAGCAATATTATGATCAGGGTCTGTATCAATATTATGATCAGGGTCTGCATCAATTTCAGTTGGTATCGCCCCGGCAACAGGCTCGTCCGCGAATACCTCAAGTACAAGATTATCATCAATCAAATCAAAGTTTGTGTAGTCCATAGTTATAACCGACTCTTTAAAATCAGATTCATCACTTGTGAATGGTAGAACATCGCAAATGCAGCAACAACACAACCAAATGTCAGCAACCATATGGGTATCAGTGGGTTGGTAATAACAACTAGAGTGAAAAACACAACAACACAATGAACAGGTAACAGAATTAGCTGATCTATCAACAACCTGAGTGCATATACCGCAGGATCGTCGATCCGCATTAAGCGTACGACTCATGATAGGCTGGAGGGAAGAGAGACGCTGTTCTCATTCAATGAATCTACAATACCGGTAATAACAAAGTGGGTCAATCTAATGATGTTTGAGCAGCGTTAAATCAAGGACGACAAAGGGAGGGAGTGTAGCGCACATTATACAATCAAGTAATTAACGAGTGTATGAATAGAAGACAAACCATGCATATAAACACCAGGATAAACAAAGCAAATCATGCCATAGCAATTTCATCAAGAGCAAAAGACTCCACAACAAAGTCACAAAAACAGAGATTCTTATCGACATCGCTATGAACAAAACCAGAACAAAACATACAATAGAAAGTGCATCATATATGCAATATGAACGACATAAAAATGAAGAGAGGGCAATCTGTGCGCTAAAGACTAAAGTGATTAGCATTAGAGTCATTGGAGGAGAAAAGTCTTCCAAACGCAAAAATAAGTAAGTTCAACCAGCCTGTCTCCTGATGAAGTCCCGTCTGCATGACGAAGACTGAACGCCGGCAGACAAAAGTCACTGAAAGACGGTTGGAGAGGAAAAGACTTCCAGACGCTTAAGAGAAGTAAGTTTAACCGGCCTGTCTCCTGGTGATTCTGATTGCCTGACGAAGACCGCGCCACCTGAGGTCCATGCAGACAGGACTTTTTTCTCCGCAGCGAGCTTTCTGGCCTCGGCGTATATTTGAGCATTTCGTTGAGTGAGGTGTTCGTTGATGAAGACGCCACCCATGTCGCCTCTGTCAGAGTGGGCTCGCTTCAAAAATGAGCGCAGTGAGTATACGTGATCCCTCTTGGTCTGGGAGACAAATCTGACAATGATCGGTCGATAGATGTCCTTGCCTTTGCGAGGAATGCGGAACGCAGAGGAGATGTCTTCTGCAGTGATGGAAAGACCGAGACGTTGGTTACAGAGGGATACGATCGCAATTAGATGCTTCATAGTTACCTCGTTGGACGTATATAGCAGGGACATTTCAAACTCTTTTCTAAGCATGAAGGCATTTGACTTTCTGACTAGGTGCAGGAAGTCTGTTCCAGGCACGCCGACCAGTAAATCGCAAGACCTGATAGTTCATTTAGTTCCATTTGCTGGACAAATACATCTATGGCCTTGAATGATCGCAGCCGCAACCCATTAGGGACTGCGATGGTGGTTAGGGTGGAGTGAAAAAAGCGAAAATTAGAAATTCAAAAAGTAATAGCAACCAAAACTTGCCTTATGGTATGGGGTCAAAAAATGTCGGAAAAAGTTTTTAAAATATTAATGTCTTCCGCCCCCACCAGAGGGCCAAAGTTACGAAAAATAGCATTTTTTGGAGAAAATTGCAGGTTTTCTTGTAAAATATTTTAATTGAAAACTAATTTAATGTCATTCAATATAGCGTTGGATAGAGCTATTAATACTGAATAAAACAATGTATTAATTTTCAGAATATGCCCATATTTGTAGAAGTTATTAACTTTTTACCATTTCCTCTGGTTCGCGACATGTCGCTAAGTCTGAAAACGGTTAAACACTAATAACTTTTTTATCCTTCGAGATATTTCAACCCATAGTAGGCCTATGTCATTCGATTCAGCTCTGAACGGCCTTTCTAACGGTACATTGTGATGCGGGATTTTTAACAGTACACATTTGTTTTAAATTTTTTACAGTTTTTTGCAATTTTTCATTGATTCTGTTGTCATTTCAGCTGAATGCGCACGTTGTCTGATGAATTGAGTGCTAAAAACATTCCATTTTGATCGTGAATAATTGCGACATGTTGAAGCATAAAAGCAACAATTACTACTCGTTCTAAAACATTGTTTTCGAAGTTCTGACACAAACAGGAACTACGGCAGACTGTTCTACCCCATATGAGAAATGTGTCTCTGTTGAACTGGTCCACTACCTTGACCTTCACTCTCTAATGCCTCCACATCAGTCTGGATTTAGGAAATTCCGCTCGACAGGCTCTCTTATGGTGAGTATTCTAGCAGATATACTTCATGATGTGGACCGTAGCCATATAATTCTACTCTACCTTTATGACATTAGTGCCGCTTTTGACGCTGTTGATCACACAATCCTCTTCGACCTGTTGTCTAGGTCGTCTGGGATTGTTGACTATGCTCTTTTTGGTTCCATTTATTCCTTACGGATCGCACTCTTTCTATGGTTTGCGGTACTACCCGCTCTCCCTGTGTCCATTTAACTTATGGCTTACCTCAGGACTCTATCATTGTTTCCCTTCTGTTTATCTTGTATACCTCAGATCTAGCCGGGGTTCTTGGTGCACTCAAAGTCTCCTCCACCAATATGCTAATGACCCGTGATTAATTCTCGATCCTGTCCTCTCTCTGTCACTATCTCAAGGCCTATTGTACTTTAGTCAATCTTGGCAAGCTTGGCACGGCTACCTATAGCCAAATGTACTGGGTCTTGTCTTGGTTCAGACAAAGACAATTAGCAGATAACCATCGATCAAGAGTAGCTGAAGCCTCTAGAATACGTTCAACCATAGCAGCGGCTGTGCTCACATATTAAATTGACACAGTCCTATCTTACTGATCGTACCCAAATGGTTATTCTAGGAGACTCTCGCACCTCATAGGTACCTGTTAAATTTGGAGTCCCACAAGGATCTGTGCTGGGTCCACTTCTTTATATCATGTTTACAGCTGATATCCCTCTTCTCTTTACTAAACACTCGGCCTCTGGTCACCTCTATACTGATGATGTCCAGGCCTTTGTTCATGGCTCCTCTTCTCATCAGCTTGCTCTTTCCCAATCTATTGAATCTCTTTCTTCTGATCTCAATTGTTGGATGTCATCTAATCGCCTTTCGCTCAACTCTTCCAAGACTCAATTGATCTGGCTCGGCACTCGCCAGCAGCTAATTAAACTTGATTACGATTTGCTTGCCAAGAAGTTCCCTCAGTTTACTTTCTCGACAAATGTTCGTGACCTGGGTGTTACTCTTGACAGTACTCTTTCCTTCTCTGCACATATCTCTAATCTCTCTCGGTCCAGTTTTTATCACTTGCGGCGTCTACGTGCTATTCGACGATCTGTCCCCTCGCCGATTTTTTCTTCCATGGTTCATGCCTTTGTCTGTTCACGCATTGACTACTGTAACTCATTACTATAGGCCTACCTAAACTCCGTCTGGCTCCACTTCAATCAGTACTTAATGCAGCTGCTCGCTTGCTTGCCCGCCTTCCTCGTTTCTCCCATATTTCGACTTTCATGACTGAAAACCTTCATTGGCTTCCTTTAACTGCTCGGATTCAGTTTAAAATTCTCTTTCTTACGTGTAAAATGTTTTTGGGTCAAGCTCCACGCTACCTCTGTGATGTTATCAGACGGCCTATCTCAGCTACCCTGGACGTCCTCTCCGCTCTTTAGACCATCACGACCTTCTAGTTCCTCGGTCTCGGACTGCCACAGCACAGCATCGTGCCTATGCTTCTGTTGGCCCTTTGCTATGGAATGACCTTCCTACTATAACTCGAGCTGTGATGTTATCTGGGGCACTACTGTTTCTGCTCGTTCTCTTAAGACTTTTCTTTTTCGAGGGGCCCTTCGCACTGGAAGCGCCTCTGATTAGGTTGTACTGTGAGAGGCGCTTTATAAATCCGTAAATACGTAATAGATAAATGATTATTCTGGATCACTACTTGTAAAATAGAATAGAATAGTTATTTTTTGAATGTTTATTCTTATTTTAGACACAGTTGTTTAAAACTCTATTTCAGACACAGTTGTTTAAAACTCAACACTTCAATACCAATGTTCTTCATCAACACAATTCAACTGTAACTCATAACAGTTCCTTCTTAATACATACAGCACTCTCTACTGCATTAAAACAACTGTCATCAGCAATTTCTAAATTTGGCGCGCAATTAACATCTGCAACCTGTTTACTTAAGCCAGGCGCGGAGCGCCCGCTAGCCTCACGCTCAAACATATAATCTTATATTATAAGTCTTACTCGGATTTACGCGTCCTTCTGTATGTATGTTTGTATGTATGTATGTTTGGTTGTCCGGCTAAAGGCTCCGAAACGGAACGGTTTAGCGATTTGAAAAAATTTACAAAACATTATTACGCAACGTCTAATTCAACGCGACTATTTTCAGTTCGCAATTTTATTTAAACGCCGATATATGGCCATTTTAAATTTCCAACTTTTCGCCGAGGCTATATCTCAATACCGGTCTCTTAAAGTCTTACAGACCATTGCCATAGTAAGGCCATTTGTTCACGTCACGCATGCTAATTAAATATGTAATCTTACGTCACACGTAGCATGTAGGTCAACGCTCTGATTCGCAACCAACAACGATGACCGTTGATTTAAAATCACGGCAGAATATCTAGGTCATCGGACTTAATCTCTTCGCCAATGCAACACTTTAGCGATACGAAATTTTTAACGAACGTTTTCATTTGAATTTCTATAGATCTCAACCCAACTATATTTCAACTCAAAATTTACTTTAAATTTGGACATTTTAAGTTTCGATGTGGTCAGCGTTTCAATGCCATTGATTATTCTAGCTATGCAGGAGTATATATTGTATACATAGAGTTGTATTTTAAACAATTTCAAGCCAGCGCGTTAAGTCGCCAGAGGGACACACGAAAAATTTTCACATCGTTAAATTCAAATTCACGGGCTCTAACAGCTGACGAAGATGTCGTTAAATTCAAATACACGGGCGCTGAGGAAAACCTGGGCGAACGCCGGGTAAAAACTGCTAGTTAATAATATAATGAAACAGAAATCTCTGCGCGTGACTATATTTGTGCGTGCGGTTACGTTGTTTGCCTGTTAAGCTGTTTTCGCGGTTACGCTGTTTGCCTGTTAAGCTGTTTTCGCCTTCATTGCCATGGACAATATGACTTACGTCATTCTACGTCATAGCAATAAACATTAACAGACGTCGTCATAGCTAAATCTCGAGCTGCCAAACCTTCATTGGCCCTTCACAATGGAACCAACTCCCTTCATCAACCCGTTCTCTGATGCTATCTGGTGGGCCAGGTGCATCTTTTCGTTGTCTTAACCCTTTGGAGGTGAGGTGGGGTATGACAAACCCCATAGCTATTCTACCCTACTTTTTCTACGGAAAACGTAGAACCAGCTTGGATTATTTTTTTCTACCTTAGTGAATGTGAAATACGGACACTTTCAGGTACTTTTGAACGCCATTTTTTTATTTCTTGCATATTAGCCTAAAGTGAAATTATAATTTTTCTTATACATATTGATTTTATTGAATATTATTAAAAAAAAGTAACGGCAAAGTGCCGACAAAATTGTGCGTTTATAAGATATTACTGCTTAATAGTGTTGCATCGATGCAAAATTTATCCATTATTACGGGTATTATGTCACGTGTTCCCAAACGTTAGGCCTACATGTTTCGAGAGCCACGAAGATGCCATTGCAAAGGGCTGCTTTGATTTTGAGCGCCATCACGCTGGCCATATCAGTTATGATTGAAAACTGTTATTTCTTCCTGAAAATCACCACTTTAGCCGATAATTGGTTACATAGGCCTAACTATAGTTTAGCTGACAATTTATGTTATGTAGGCCTAAGCTTAGTTGATATTGCGACTTGCAAGAAATTATATGTATTGGGGTATGTCAGACCCCACCTCACCTCAAACGTTACAATGCTTCACCTCACCTCCAAAGGGTTAAGACCACTCTTTTCGCTCGGAGTCTTTCGCACTGGGAGCGCCTCTGATTGGTGTTCACTGTGAGAGGCGCTTTACAAATTTATAAATACAATACAATAGGCCTACAATAGCAACGCGAGATAATGCACAGGACGACATGTGGGTCCTTCTTCATGTCTATGAGGGAATGGGGAGGGGAAGGGGAAGGTGCGGGTCAGCCCATAGACGTCTTAATAATAGCTGGCAGGACATTCAGCGCAGACGACTTAGTCGTGAGTCGTATATAACAGTTGATCTACTTCGGAGTACGGTGCATACGAATGAGTTTAAAGTTGTACGCGTTAAAAGTAAGAAATAAGTTTGAAAATTAGTTTTGGAAAACCTGACAGAAATCTTAACTTGGTAAGTAATTCAAATTTCGATTAAATGCTGAGACTAATTAATATTTTAATATTTCAGTTCTACACAAAAGTAAGAAATAAGATCACATCACGCCTACACTGCAACAACTTCACTGGCTTCCCATCCGCGCCCGTATCGCCTTCAAAATCTGCCTCCTCATGTATCACATTCACTCTGGAACTCTGGTAATGGCATCCATGGTCACGCCTTGTTCACTTTTCAATACTAGAGGACTCCGATCGTCGAAGTTTCGCACAAACCGGAAGTTTGGAAACCGTGCTTTCTCTACCTCAGGATTAGAATGCTGAGACAGTTCGACAGTGCATATCTGTCGCGCATTTAAAACAAAATTAAAAACTTATTTTAATCAAGAATGTAGCGAAACGCGCTTTCGTGCAAGACTTGTCTTGTTAAAGCGCGCTTATTCATTTGTATTGTATATTGTATTGTATTTTAATCAAGAACAGTGTCCTTTTCAAGAAAACAGCGTTGGCCTGCTGAGTGAGTTGTTTTTCCAATGCTAAATATTGTATTTATTCATAAAATTACCGTTTTTAGCTGTTTAATTCTCTATTTCGGCCAGTAAGTGTTTTAGTTTTCACTCATTATTTGGGGTTTCTGCTGCTGAGATAAGTTTTAATTCATTTCTTGAGGAGAAATAAAAAAGTTTCTGCACCGTTGCCGCCCGTGTTTATGAACTGTTGGTCTGCTTGGGCACAGCAATTCCGAATCATGGTTTCTTAATTCTACTGTTTTCAGCCAACAATAAGAATGACTGGCCCCACTAACCTAACCTGACCCTAACCGACAATAGCGACGCCTAGGCTAACCTGACCCTAATCGACACTCACGACGCCAGTAAACTTACGCACTATAATCCTTCAGGCCCCGATACTATAAGCTTGCCAAACTCAGTCCTTATTCCCCAAATGCATCAGTTTTCTGTGAGGCCAATTGAATTTGCGCTCTGGTTTTGCCAAAAACTTACGCATTATATATTTGAGTCCCCGATTCTATGAGCTTGCCAAGACATGGACGTTTTAGAAGATTTAAAGAGCTTCACATTTAACTTTAATTTCACTTTTCTATTTAGAGCGTTCATCCGTGTTGTGTTTATTTATCTACAGAATACTGTTACTTGAGTTTGACTGTGTAAAATCTTATTGCATACCGTTTGGTTAACAGTACGGTAATCTAAAGAAATGTATCCGATGTTATGGGGATACCACCCCATTAACTTCATTGACTCTGAAGTATTTATGTGTGCATGTAGTTAAGTAAGTGAGTAAGTAAGAATATTCTTTAATGAGAAGCACTAGCAAAGGCACAGCAAGATTAATACATTCAAACAAACAAATTTATATATACAAGCAAAGAATTGATTGGGAAAAGTTATTGTATATCAGGGGAACCTAGGGAGGAAGTTAGAGCTAGTCATAGCGGGAAAATGAAGAGCTGGTGACCATAAACAGCTTATGTTTACTGTCAATACTTTGAAGCGTACGAGGGTTGATCAATAAGTAATGAGAAAAATATATTAGACAGCAAATCTGGACCAAAATTGTTTTATAGTTTTTCAACATAATCTCCCTGAAGCTCAACACATTTTTCCCAGCGATGTTCAAGTGCTTTTACACCCTCCAGGAAGAAAGTTTTATCTAGCTCCTGAAACCAGTCATTTATGGCATGGATAACACTTTTATCAGTGTCAAATTTCTGTCCGCGAAGCGAATCTTTCAGATAACGAAACAGATTGAAGTCAGACGGTGCCAGGTCTGGAGAATAGGGTGGGTGTTGTAGCAGTTCGAAGCCGCAATCGCGAATTGCAGTCATTGCAACAGACGAGGTGTGAGCTGGAGCATTGTCCTGATGAAACACGATACCTTGACGCAACTTCCCTCGACGTTTTTCCTTAATAGCCACGCGAAGTTTTCGGATTAACTGTGCATAGTAGACACCCGTGATAGTCTTTCCACGCTCCAAGTAGTCAATCATCAAAATACCTTCACTGTCCCGAAATACGGATGCCATAACTTTACCCGCTGATGCAATTTTGCGGAATTTGACCGGTGTCGGGGAATCGACGTGCTTCCACTCCATACTCTGCAGTTTTGTCTCGGGATCAAAGTGGTGAGCCCAAGTCTCATCCATAGTGACATATCTGCGTAGAAACTTTGCCTGGTCTTCTCTAAAAAGGTCGAGATTTTCACGAGAAGTTGTTAGGTCGGACTTGCTTGTTTTCATGTGTTAACATTCGTGGAACCCATCGAGCACAGACCTTGTTGTACCCCAAAATGTCTGTAATAATATGATGGGTTGTGCCGTACGACAACTTCAAACAATCTGCTACATTTCTAATATTAACCCGCCGATCTTTCTGTATATATATCTTCGTTTATTGATAATTCGGGATGTCACACCGCATCCAGGTACAAGTTAAATTAGAAATTAGATAGTTAGTTCGTTGCTATCGTTGTTCTCATGTGAAAGGTTTGTTTGCTATTTTCTATATAAAACTCTTGGTATATAGTTTTTATCGTCTTTGGCTGGGAGCTTAAAATCGTGCGGCCTGGGGCGAAGATTGTAATGTTTTTGCACTACCCCTGGAAATAATCCCCGAAGCACATGGTTTTCATTCCAGATCACTGCCTGCAAT
Source organism: Aporrectodea caliginosa (assembly GCA_020284085.1). Lineage (NCBI taxonomy): Eukaryota > Metazoa > Annelida > Clitellata > Crassiclitellata > Lumbricidae > Aporrectodea > Aporrectodea caliginosa. The sequence goes on along the minus strand of JACEVL010000086.1, from coordinate 465,131 downwards.
AGTCTCCTCTCTGCCTCGCCAATCATCTCCTCGATTCCCTTGGTCGATGATGGAAGATAACCGATTCTCTTCATCTTTCTCTGGAACCGCTCAATCCTGTGACGATCTTCAGTTCCGGCGAAGCCCCACCAGGCTGGAGCAGCATACAAGAGGCGAGCCATGGTTGTCGCCCTTGCCACCTCTTGGAGTGCTATTGATGGTAATCCGTGCGCTCTTAGCACTCTAAGCGCGTGGAGTGATCCCGAGCAGGCGGCAAGGACTCCATCGACATGGGAGGTTGCTCGGAGGTCATCCCTGATTGTAACACCGAGGATAACCATTGAGGCTACCCTCTCCATGTCGAGATCTGTATCAGAACCTGGACGAATTGGACGTTTTCGTTGGTACAGGTCTCAATAGGGCGGCCAGAACGGTACTGCTCGTCTTCAGTTGATTGCCTACCGCGATTAAATTCAGCTACCCACCGATAGACTGTAGCCTGTGAAGGGGCATTGTCCCTTAAAACCTTCTTCATGTCCGTTGCAATCTCAGTTTGAGTCAATCCTTTTAAATGCAAATATTTAATAACCGCATTTTTCTCGTTTTTATCCATTATTTACAATAGCCGCTGGGCAGACGGCTTCCGGCAGTTGCCTGGCAACCACAGTAATGGCCCACGTGACAATTTAAAAATAAAAACTCTGCTAAATAAGTAAGCTAGTAAATAAAAATAAAAAATTCTGCAAAAAAGCTGTCTAATATGTTTTTCTCATTACTTATTGATCAACCCTCGTATATTCTACCATGCATGTAACTGTATTTCGACTCATACTTCTAATTTAAATAAAATCAACTTACAGGAGAGGTAGTCTTTGCCCCACTTGACGCATGCCTTCCTGCTTTGCACTTATCAGTTAGACAAGTCAATGAATTGAATGTTTATTGGAACTCTGTATGTCGTCATGTTGCTGTTTTAAGAAATGGGAACATGTCAAAAGTTTAATTGATGGAATGGGTAGACTGAATTTTGATTTCTTTTCTATGTCATTTACACTTTTCATCAAATTTTGCTATACATAATCTACTTTAAGCTGATTGGCATATCTGACTGGCTGACTCATACTCAGAATGAATGACTCACTGCATGACTGATGGGATGACTAGCTGATTAACCGGCTGATTGACTGACTGACCAACAGACTGGCTGACCGACTGACTGACTTGCCTACTGACTGTCTGACCGACCGACTGACTGACCTACCGACTGGCTGACCAATCGACTGACTAACTGGCTGACCTACCGACTCACTGATGGGGATCTACCTGGCTGACCGACCGACTTACTGACCGACCGACTTACTGACTGACCTACCGACTGACTGATGGGGATCTACCTGGCTGACCGACCGACTGACTGACCTACCGACTGGCTGACCAATCGACTGACTAACTGGCTGACCTACCGACTTACTGATGGGAATCTACCGATTGGCTGACCGACCGACTGACTGGCTGACCTACCGACCAGTTGTCTGACTGACTGACTGACCGGCTGACTGACTGGTTGACTGGCTGACCTACCAACAGGTAAATCTATAATTACATCACGGATGATTGCCTTTCTTTGGTATTCATGAATAAACAAGATGCCATTCTTCAACTTTATAACAAGCTTTTGCCTTTGGCTGTATTGCTTTATGTTGCTTTTCTACCTAAAACATGCAATCTGTGTTACAAGCATTGCACAATTAGTAGAAATGCTTAATAGTCCATCTTTCCAGGCTTCTTAAGTGCTGTGAGAGCATTAACTTAGCACATACTTTCTGTTTACAGTAGACCAACTGTTGTATACGATAAACGACAGCTGTATGTCCTGCTAGCTATTATATAGAAGTCCATGGTCAGCCACACACGATCGCCGCGAGAGACGTGCGGGGAGGGACGGACGGACGTTGAAGGGAGGGAAGGAGGTACGGACGGCACGGAAGTACGGGAGAGAGGAAGGGAACGGAGGGAGGGAGGGAGAAGACTTACGTCATTCATAGCACAAGAAGACGCATCTCTTGATATTTTCAAATTGTTTTTAACCGTCTTAGGACGGGAAAACATCTAGTATATATATATAGTTGCATTGGCAGCCTGAAAGAACTCTAGCACATTATACATATATACAGACCTTATTAACACCTGTTCTCACTATATATTCAAAACGTTTGCTCACATATTTCTAATGATTTATAATTATAGCAATGAAAATGAGAACAAAAATAATTAATTATAACTGATATATTATGCTCATAGCGAAAACCATTATAATAATTTTAGAATAATTATTATCATGAGTATGGCGCGATGATGATGATGATGATAATAATGATGATGATGTATTGTATTCATTCATTCATTCATTTAAGAGATTTATATAGCGCCCCTTCAAGATTATCTACTCAGAAGCGCTCCCGACTCAACCCCGGCTTGTATTTGAACACTTGTTATAGCGCCTCTTCCAGATTCCTAATCAGAGGCGCTCCCGACTACTGCGCGAACGCTGAATCGGAGTTTCACGCCGAAGCGCATGAGCAATTGCGAGTGAAGAACTTGCCCAGGGTCCCTACGAGGCGGCTTTGAGGTGGATTCGATCCCGCAACCCTCCAGCTGCAAGGCACCGAACATACCCCTACACCACCGCGCCCCAGTATTGTATTGTATTGTATTGTAATCCACGTTTATATTGCGGCCGAGCCACCCGCAGTAAAGATCCGAGAAAGTAATCTCTGATAAACCGACCGATCGGGAATCGAACCCGGGCCGCCGACGTAGTGAGCGGGCTACCAACCCACTCGGCCACTCAGGATCTCATGATGATTATGATGATGATGATGATGATGATGATGATGATGATGATGATGATGATGATGATGATGATGATGATGATGATGATGATGATGATGATGATGATGATGATGATGATGATGATGATGATGATGATGATGATGATGATGATGATGATGATGATGACAGAAGCCACATATATATGTATTATATCGTTATGTATTCGTAATGATAAATATGCCAATTAAAATGGCAACAACAATACATAATAATAACTTATACATGCTCGTAACGAAACTATATTTATTATGAAAAACAATTATTATCAATAATCAGGATGGGGCTGTGATTATGATGGTGGTGGTGGTGGTGATGGTGGTAGTGGTGGTGATTATGATGTTGATATTATGTTGGTGATGATTATGAAGATGATGACGATGGTTCTGATGTTGCTGCTGATGATGGTTGTGGTGGTGGTAATGGTGACGACGATGATGATGATGATGATATTTCATGTAGTCCTGCCAATAAGAACCAGTGTCTTACTCTTTGTCCAACGAGTGATCAAATCGGCACGTGTCCGCCTTCTGCTGAGCGACCTTCGCAGCGATTGGGTCCCAGACCTACATATTACACAGCAACACTTTAAGTGCACGGAAATTCATTTAGCACTATTTGTAGTTTATTGCCGCAATTAAACTGCGCGCTAACGACGGGGTGCCCGTTCGCGGGCTTTTTCTATTGTCTCACCGACGCCATCGATAGGTGTCGCTTATATGGCGGGAAACTTTTCGCGGGCTTCTGTGAATATCTCCGTCACCAGAATACACTTTAAACATAAATCCTCAGTAATCTTGAAGAACAGTTCGCTCACTAATACGAACAATTTAATAATTTAGCCTTCAAATAAAACTTTTGTGAAAATGAATTGTTTCTCACACGTGCATGCATACGTACATGCATCTATACATATATACATACATGCATACAAACATACGTGCATACTGCATAGTTTAAAATTCTTTGATGTTATTGATATGCTTCAGTTTTTTTACACTAAAGGTCGGTATGCAATAATTATTGGTTTCAATCAAGAATATAATTATCTATCTATATGTCTGTCTGTCTGTCTGTCTGTCTGTCTGTCTCTCTCTATCTATCTATCTATCTATCTATCTATCTATCTATCTATCTATCTATCTATCTATCTATCTATCTATCTATCTATCTATCTATCTATCTATCCATCCATCCATCCATCCATCCATCCATCCATCCATCCATCGATCGATCCATCCATCCATCCATCCATCCATCCATCCATCCATCCATCCATCCATCCATCCATCCATCCATCCATCCATCCATCCATCCATCCATCCATCCATCCATCCATCCAACTTATCTATCCATCTATCTAACTATATATATCCTATTCTATTCTATTTACGGATTTATAAAGCGCCTCTCGCAGTACAACCTAATCAGACGCGCTTCCAGTGCGAAAGGCCCCTCGAAAAAGAAAAGTTTTAAGAGAACGAGCAGAAACAGTGGTGCCCCCAGATAACATCACAGCACGAGTTAAAGCAGGGAGGTCATTCCACAGCAAAGGTCCAACAGAGGCATAGGCACTAGGGGTCTGCGGGTATATACCCGCGGGTTTACCCCTACCCGATCCGTACCCGCGGGTCGGGTACGAGTCGGGTAGACATTTTACCGGTCGGGTCGGGTACGGGTAGGAGCATTACGGGTACGGGTATATATACCCGGTTTTACCCGTACCGAAGTGAAGTTTTGGGGTCACATGTAATAGTGAGTCGTGCACTTTCAAAGACTTACTATAACTGGCTGTATCCTGTCTAAGAACAAGATCCTTCTGTTAACCTATGTCCTTGCACCTTAGTGAGCTTGACATTCATTTAGGCTACAGATGCTTAATTTACTGACTTATTTCCATTAACACAATACGATCGTTGTGTTTCTACATATATCTAAATCAATCAATCAATCAGTCAATCTAATCGGAGCTTCAGCCCCGACAACCGGGGTCAGAGGTCGCTGATGCCGAGCCTGGCAGTTCAGCAGCCGTGTTTTCTTTAATGCAGTTACGGTAGTTGAGGCTAGACATAGTTGAAGCACCAGGTCTTTCATTCATGTACGTCTGAGAAATACTTAAATTATTAAATTAGCGGCATTTTGTGGCAAACTGCAGTGTTGTGGTTGTCTGCATAAAACTCATCGTGGGAAGGCCTATTAATTAGGTGGCGGGTACGGGTATACCCGCGGGTACGGGTCGGGTTGGGTAGTAATTTTGAGTACGGGTCGGGTACGGGTACGGGTAACGGTCCTGTTTTACGGGTACGGGTCGGGTAGCAAAAATGCTGTACCCGCAGACCTCTAATAGGCACGATGCTGTGCTGTGGCAGTCCGAGACCGAGGAACTAGAAGGTCATGATGGTCAAAAGAGCGGAGAGGACGTCCAGAGGTAGCTGAGATAGGCCGTCTCATAAGATCACAGAGGTAGCGTGGAGCTTGACCTAAAAACGTTTTACATGTAAGAAAGAGAATTTTAAACTGAATCCGAGCAGTTAGAGGAAGCCAATGAAGGTCTTCAGTCATGAAAGTCGAAATATGGGAAAAACGAGGAAGGCGGGCAATCAAACGAGCAGCAGCATTAAGTACTGATTGGAGTGGAGCCAGACGGAGTTTTGGTAGGCCCATAAGTAATGAGTTACAGTAGTCAATGCGTGAGCAGACAAAGGCATGAACCATGGAAGAAAAAATCGGCGAGGGGACAGATCGTCGAATGGCACGTAGACGCCGCAAGTGATAAAAAGTGATAAAAACTATATATATATATATATATATATATATATATATATATATATATATATATATATATATATAGGCTACTAGAAATTTTGAACCTGGCTTCGCCCGAGGTATTTTTACCAGGCCTTACTTTAGACGGCTTTGCGAGGAATGACGATTTGTTCCTCGTTTCGTAGCCGCCCGTGTATTTGACTTTAACGACATCTTCCACAGGACCGGTGTATTTCAATTAAACGACGTCTTCCTCAGCGCCCATGTTTTTGAATTTAACGATATCTTCGTCAGCGCCCGTGAATTTGAATTTAACGATGTGCAAATCTTTCGTGTGTCTCTCTGGCGAATTTGCGCTGGCTTGAAATTGTTTAATTGCAACTCTATGCAATATATACTCCTGCATAGCTAGAATTCAATGGCGTTGAAACTATGACCACATCGAAACTTAAAATGTCCAAATATCGGAATTTAAAGTAAATTTTGAGTTGAAATAAAGTTGGGTTGAGATCTATAGAAATTCAAATGAAAACGTTCGTTAAAAATTTCGTATCCCTAAAGTGTTGCATTGAAATTCTGCCGTGGGCGGATATGCTTTGTGTTTGCAGGCTGTCTGTTCTGTTATTAGTTAAGATTTATGTCGCATAATTGTATACTGTAAGCGGTTGCGGTTTGTAAACCGGATTGTTGAATAAACGAAAATATTATTATTACTTCTGATTTGAAATAAACGGTCATCGTGATTGGTTGCGAATCAGAGTGATGATGATGATGAAAATTCACCGTCCTTCGATTTTCCGAGCCACATGCTAACATGTGGTAAGACAACGACCAATTACTCCGGTGGTAGGCCTATAGAATTTCTCGGTTGCAGTATCGCAACTACTTTATCAGTTTTAACTCTAAATTGTTCATCAATAACTGTTTTGCGTATTTCCTTTGACTCCAAAGTTCGACACAAATCAACCTTGTTTTTTTTAATCGACACGTTTCTTTGATGTCAATAAACGAGTGAAAAGAACATGCACCGGAGGACCGAATGTACGCATGCAGGAGAGAGAGAGAGAGAGAGAGAGAGAGAGAGAGAGAGAGAGAGAGAGAGAGAGAGAGAGAGAGAGAGAGAGAGAGAGAGAGAGAGAGAGAGAGAGAGAGAGAGAGAGAGAGAGAGAGAGAGAGAGAGAGAGAGAGAGAGAGAGAGAGAGAGAGAGAGAGAGAGAGAGTGTGAGAGAGAGAGAGAGAGAGAGAGAGAGAGAGAGAGAGAGAGAGAGAGAGAGAGAGAGAGAGAGAGAGAGAGAGAGAGAGAGAGAGAGAGAGAGAGAGATAGAGAGAGAGAGAGAGAGAGAAGGCCTAGTGCTGAGTGACTCAACAGAATTGGACAATAACCGATTATTTGAGAAATATTGATTATAAGAACTTAAATTTGTTATTAGACATTTTTATTTTAGACATTTTATCAAGAGATTTTTAACGCGTTATTTTGCGTTAAAATAAGTAATCGCAAAAATATTTAACGCGTTAATCGTGGGCGTTAACGGCGATTAACGCGCAGCCCTACTTCTTTTCTGCAGCACTGAGAAATCCTGGCCATGTTCTCTATGGGCTACTCCCTCCAAAAGACTTTGCAGCATAATTATATAGTGGGGAGCCTAGACACTCAGTCATTTCAAGTTGATGTAAAAGTTTCGTTTTCACTACCAATTTTGAAGGTAATGGTCTGCAGATCAATATTCGTCAGAGGGGAGAGCATGCAGATAAAAATTGAAGTGTGTGGGTCCCCAAAAAACCTCTGGCCTATGGGAAATATGTGTATTTTCGCCAGTCATTTCAAATAGATGCAAAAGTTTCCTTTTTAGTACCAATTTGAAGGTAATGGTCTATAGACCAATATTGGTCCGAGGAAAAAGCATTCAGATAATAAAAATACAGCCCGTAAAAACAAAGTTTTTTACTAATATCCATCTACTATCCTATAATGCGTCTTACGAAGCAGTTACCTCTACAAATATATAGTCCGCGTTCATTGTATTTGTTGCAGCCAATCACAACGCCGGCCAATGACAAGGCTGCGTATCGGAAAAGGGGATTCCCCGATTCGAAAAGTTGAGTCCCCGATTCTATAAGCTTGCCTTTTTGGGGGAGCTGAAATTTTGATAGAATGAAGTGTCTGCGAGGACGAGTCTATCTGCCAAGTTTCAGGACGATTGAATGATTGTAAGTGATCGAATTAGTCGTCGCAAGATTTGACTTTTTAGCCTGTGGCTCAAGCAAGCAAGCAAGCAAGCAAGATTCCCGCAAGTAGATGGATAAATAAAATACAGCCAATATATCTATATTTAGAACGTTCTAAATATAGATATCGATGGGAAAAGGTGATTCCCCGATTCGAAAAGTTGAGTCCCCGATTCTGGATTTTAATAGAATGAAGTGTCTGCGAGGACGAGTCTATCTGCCAAGTTTCAACGATTGAATGATTGTAAGTCGAATAATAGCCTGTGAATGCAAAAGAAGAAAAAAGAAGCGTGGGGGCTCGAAAACCCCCTCCTGCCTATGTAAAATATGTGTATTTTGCTCCAGTCATTTTCAGTAGATGCATAGGTTTCGTTTTTTCGGTACCAATTTGAAGGTAATACTCTCTAGATACATATTGTTCCGAGGGGAAAGCATTCACATTAAAAGATGAAGCGTGGGGGTTCGAAACTTCCCACCGTCTTTTGCGAAATATGTGGACATTACACCAGTCATTTCAAATAGATAAAAGCGTTTCTTTTTTCAGTGCCAATTTGAAGGTCATGGTCTCTAGATCAATACTGGTCCGAGGAGAAAGCATTCAGATTAAAAAATGAAGCGTGGGGGTTCAAAACCCCCTCCGTCTTTTGCGAAATATGTGGATTTTACTCCAGTCATTTGAAATAGATGCAAAAGTCTCTTTTTCAGTATCAATTTGAAGGCAATGGTCTCTAGATCAATACTGGTCCGAGGGTAAAGCATTCAGATACAAAAAAATTAGCGTGGGGGTTCGAAAGCCCCCATCCTATGAGAAATATGTAAACTGTTGTAACTTTTGATTGGATGGTCCGATCTGAACATATGTGGTACGTATGGATTCAGAATCTGGAATTGCAAGTGATATTAACATGTATATTGCACATAGAAGCAATGATGGTGCCAATGTTTGCGCATATCCACAAAACTAAAGAAAGTGTCATAAGAAAGTTGCTAATAAACCGGCTATAACAAATTGAACGTACATATACATGTAGTTAAGTATTGCATATTGTTCTTGTACAGCTATATAACGGCACAAAACAGGTACTTGTGCAAGTGCACTTCACATCCAGATGGAACACATCCTTGGCTAGGGGCAGCGAGGTCCATATGGGAAGCAGATTACCTTCCTCTTCCTTCCACCATGATCAGTGGGGTTGTTCAAGGGCATCACAGACCTATGAGCTGTTTTCCTTATGCTCGCTTGCAATACACTTCTTTTGAGATGTTGATCCTAAGCATCGGTTGTTGGGGGAATTCTCTCCCGTCCCTAGTCTTCATGTTTTAATGTGAATGCTTCTCCTCGGACCATAATGGATCTAGAGAGTATTACCTTCAAATTGGTACTGAAAAACGAAACCTATGCTGTCACCAACTCTTCTGTCATTTCTTAGTTGTGACCTAACTCAAACACTTTTCCTTATCTCTACGTAAAATCTGCTCAACTTCTTCTAACTGTTTAAGAATTAAATTGACACAGTTCTTTGAATATTTCGTCTTCAAACACAGTTATACTTCAAACACAGTTATTTGAACTTAATATCAATGTTCTTTATCAACACAACTTAACTGTAACTTTTAACATACAGCTATCTACTTCATTAAAACAACTACTACACTGTATATCTTCAAATTCACTCTCATCAGCAGTTTTCACGTTTGGCGCGCTAACCGCACGTGTAGAGAATCTACCGTCAGCCAAAGTTTAGGCTACTTTAGGCCAAACGCCGCCAGCCGACAGCAACTAAGGCCTAAGACTAAACCGCTTAACAATCGATACACATTGTATATATATATCAACCTAAGGAACACCTGTGCTCATTATATATGCAAAAATTTGTTGACATTACCTCCTTCCTTTTCTTTGGATTGAGCAAATTTACTTAAAAATTTTCGAAATCATTATGTACTAAATTATGCAATAAACTTAATACTATATAATACAGTAAAATAAACAATCTTATTCATTCATTCATTCATTTCAGGAATTTATATAGCGCTTCTTCAAGAAGCCTACTCAGAGGCGCTCCCAGTCCAACCACGGTGATACAAGTAAGTCTTAAGGAGCCTGTAGAACGTAGATGAATTATCCCTAGGTAACAGGCGTATCTCCAACGGGAGACCATTCCAGATAGAAGGACCTACAACTGAGAAAGCACGACGCTGACAGGTTGAGGTTCTAGCACGAGGGACCAAAAGCTCCCCGCTAGAAGCAGAGCGAAGGGCTCTGCGAGCCAGCACATCAGATACTGGACAACAGAGCTCACGTAGATAGGTCGGAGCATAGCCAAGGAGGCAGCGCCAGACCAGCGCAGCGATTCTGGACTCGATGCGCTGCGAGACAGGGAGCCAATGCAGGGTGCCATGCATGTAGGCCGAGACAGAGGCAAATTTATGGATTCGCCCAATTAGCCGGGCTGCAGAGCGAAGAACCCGGTCTAGTCGGGCTATCATTACAAGAGGCAGACCAACCAGTATAGAGCAACAGAAGTCCAAGCGGCTGGTGACAAATGCGTGGACAAGAGTAGCAGCCGCATTCTGAAATAGGGAGCGAGAGATAACCCGTAGCTGACGTAGTTGGTTGTAACAGCCACGAGTGAGCTGAGTGATGTGGATAGAGAAACAAAGCTCCTCATCCAGCGTAACACCCAAATCCCGGACAGAACCATAAAAGGTAACGTGGGGAAATGCCTCAGCCACCGCACAACGGTCCACACCTGCCACACCTGCCAGTCGCCTACGTCCACCCAGCCATATGAATTGAGTCTTGGTAGCGTTCAGTAAAAGGCGGTTTGAGGCTAGCCAGTCAGACAGAATGTCCATAGCATGACACATTTGCTGAACCACCGTCAGAGCACTGTCAGAGGTGCAGTGGGAGCAAGCCATTTCCATCCAAGTAAGCAAGCAACTGATTAGCTATAATTCGTTGAAGGATTTTAGATAAGAATGTGACATTGGCGATCGGGCGATAGTTCACCGGATCTTCTACATCTAGGCCATCCCGCTTCAGTACCGGGTGCAGAATCGATCGTTTCTGCGAGGCCGGTAACTGTGCCTCACGAATCGAGCAGTTGCACATCGTAGTGAGAAACGAAAGGATGACATCTATGAACTCCTGTACCAGAAACGTAGGCACCGGGTCCAGTTCGCAAGTTTTCGGTGCAGATTAATAATATAAATGCACAGAAATCTCTGACCCTGCGTGGCTGACTGCGTGCCTGCCCGGTCGATGCGTGCGTGGTGTAAGTTACGCTGTTTGCCTGTTATGATATTTTCGCCATAGACAACATGGCTTACGTCATTTCACGTACGTCATCGCAATAATGACAAAACGTTGTCATAGCAACGCCAGATCATGACGTATGGGTCCTTCTGCATTTCTATAAGGGGATGGGCATGGACTTCTGTTTAATAGCTTGCTATTATTAAGACGTCTACGGGATGCAGAGGGGAAATATTATTAAGACGTCTACGGGATGCAGAGGGGAAGCAAGCACGTTCGAATACTGCGTGGGGTCGCTCGAGACTGGCGCAGCAAGCACGTTCGAATACTGCGTGGGGTCGCTCGAGACTGGCGCAGCCAGTACTCACTGTTAGGGTCGCTGGAGTCAAAATGAAACCGCTAGGGGTCGCTCGAGCCTGGTGCAGCCAGCGACTATATACACTGTTAGAGGTCGCTGGAGTCAAAATGAAACCGCTAGGGGTCGCTCGAGCCTGGTGCAGCCAGCGAGTATACTCACTGTTAGAGGTCGCTGGAGTCAAAATGAAACCGCTAGGGGTCGCTCGAGCCTGGCGCAGCCAGCGAGTACTCACTGTTAGAGGTCGCTGGAGTGGAGTAAAAACGAAATCTCTAGGGGTCGCTCGAGACTGGCGCAGCCAGAGGGTACTCACTGGTTGAGTTCGCAGTTAGCGAGTAGTCAACGCTAGAGGTCTCAAGATTGATTTCTTTTGTATCTCAGTATATTAACTCCGTCGCCATGGGCGTACCGTTTCAAAGAGAGCACAGTTAGCAGAAGAGAGGCCTAGCGGTTTCATTTTGTTTCATTTCATAATCGCAGAGATTCCAATTTGCGTGTAATGGATGTCCGTAGGTTACGATGCTATGAACTTTTAGCCGTCGTGTGTGATGACCTTTGCGCTGCGCGATAGTCTGTTGCCGTGTATGGGTCTGCCGGCCGCCGGTCATATATTTTAAGTGGCTCGGCCGCGCACCCTAAACTCAACCGTCTTAGGACGGGCAAACATCTAGTGTTAGGATAAGTATACGAAGTTCGGCACTCGTAACCTCACGGAGGGTAGAAAGTCGGTGGTCAGTAGGTGGATAATCCGGCGGCGGAGCCGTGGAAGTCGCATCCTGGATAGAACGCGTCAGCTGTGAAGGATGGTGTGTGTGTGCGATGACTAGACGATCTGCGACCGAGGAGGTCGTCAAACGTGTTCCACAGTTTCTTAGGCTCGCTCGATCGACGCCTGATGACCGCCTCCCAATACTCCCGCTCCCGGTCCTGGTAGAAGGCGTGCATGTCTCTCACAAGACGAATCCAAGCTGCTCTGTCCGTTTCAGACCGGCTTCGCCTGTATACCCTTTCAAGACGCCGGGCCCGGCGACGAAAAGCCCTGCACTCGGCGTCGAACCAGGGCGATAACGGGCAATGGCGCGATCGCACCGAACGCACTGGGAGAAACGTGTCGAGCAGCTCGGACATCACGGTCGAGTAAGAGTCAAAGAGCTCTGAGGCGGTTGACGATGAGCTGTCCTCGACGTTGCAGAAGAGCGGATGGTCTCTGAGCGCTACGGCAAAGGCAGCACGATCGAGGCTCTTCCAATTGCGAATCTGCCGTGTGATGTAGAGCGCAGGCTGGTAGATGAAAGGTATGTCCGCAACGACGAGGCCATGATCAGAGAAGACAGGAGGGTGGACGCAGATGTCAGCCACCTGGCAGTCATCTCTGGTTACCATGACATCGAGCCACCCGCCCAGGTTGTGCGTTGGTTCGGTGACATGCTGTTTTAGCCCAAACTGGTCGAGTGTTGCAGTGAACTCCACTGATTCAGGTAGCGAAGAATCCTCCAGGTGGAGGTTAAGGTCCCAGACGAGGACCAGTTGGGAGTTGTATGTCGCAAACTGTTCCAGTAGGGCCGAAAGCTCGCCGAAGAACGCCGACGATGGAGGAGAGGAGCCGGGTCGGTAGATTGCCAGGAGGATCACAGGACCTCGCTTGGAGGCGATGAAGACGGCGAGCGCTTCGAACGTTGATGGCATCTGGCAGAGGCTGATCTTCTTCGTGCGCAGGGAGTCTCGATGGTAGATGACGATACCACCGCCCCGTGCAGCCACCTCTCGAGAGTCGAATCTCGGCTGGTCGAGGAAGGCAAAACCCGGAGGGGCAGCACGACGAACAGCGACATCCTCTGAAGTGGAGTGCCACGACTCCGTGACCGCCAGAACATCAAGTCCACTGGCCGTGATAAGATCAGCAACCGGTACGTACTTCGTACGCAGCGATCGCACATTTAAGGTTATATGTAGGCCTACAGATAGTAAGACCTAGAGCTTTAGAGCGTTATAATCTAGATAAACAATCTGCTACAACATTTAATCGTCCTTTCTTATAATTAACCTCTACATCAAAAGTGTGCAGTGCTAAAGCCCAACGTACCAATTTAGCAGACTTAGACATAGATTCAGTCAGATAAGTTAAAGGATTGTGATCGGTAAAGATGTGAACTTTAGATCCAATTATTATCTTTTTTAACTTATTTAGAGCCCAAACAATAGCATAGGCTTCTTTCTCCACAGTTGCCCATCTCCTCTGGGTGTCAGTCAACTTCTGACTTATAAATGACACAGGGCGCTCTATTCCCTTATCATCCATCTGCGTTAGCACAGCTCCTACTGCAAAATCACTACTATCGCAGTACAAATTAAAAGGTTTTCCAACATCAAAACATATAAAACAACTTTAGAGCGTACAGCATCTTTAAGTAAATTAAATGCCTGTTGATGTCTATCAGTCCAATCAATCTTATCTGGAACATGTTTGCTTGTCAAATCAGATATAGGCTTCGCAATCTGTGCAAAATCTTTGATAAACTGTCTGTAGTAACCAAAAAATCCAAGCAACTGCTTAACTTGTTTCTTCGTTTCTGGGTTTTTCAAATTAATTAAACTTTCAATTCGATCTGGATTCATTTGAATCGTTCCAGAACCAACCACATGACCGATGAACTTTACCTCACTCTTACCAAAGATACATTTCTTTAAGTTCAGAGTAATGTTATGCAGTCTCATTTGCATCAAATATGCATCTAAATGCTGTAAATGCATCTTCCAATCATCTGAATGCACAGCAATGTCATCTACATAGGGCTCAGCAAATTCATTTATAGGCTGTAAAACCATGTTAATTGCTTTAACAAATGTTCTTCCTGAGTTGATCATCCCGAAAGGAACACGAGTAAACTCGTACAGTCCATTGTGAGTAACAAAAGCAGTTTTCCATTGATCAGTTTGCTTAACAGGACAAGTCCAGTAAGCACTTCGACAATCAAAAATCGAAATCACATTTGATTTTCCAACTTTGTGCAACACGTCTTTTACAATCGGCATTGGATATTTACAATCCACAGTGAACGAGTTAATGTATCTGTAGTCGCAGGCAAGTCTCAGAGAACCGTCTTTCTTTTTAACAATTACCAGCGGACTTGCCATTCTGCTCGAAGATGGTTTTATAATGTTGGCTTGAAGCATTTCTTTAATTTGTCGTTCAACTTCTGCTCGATAGATGAGTGGAATTCGGTAAGCCATAAATTCTTTTTCACGAAATTCCGGTTTCAGTTCAATTTCATGCTCAACCAATGTACATAATCCAGGCTTTTCAGAAAATCGATCGGAATATTTGTTCAGATCTTCTAATAATTGTTATTGTTGAGTCAATGTTAAATGTCCAATCTGATCAGGATCGAGATTCAGTGAGTTCTTTTCACCTTGCCAGTCATTCTTTGTCAGCAGTTCTTTGTTATCCTGTAGGAATCAGTTGTAACTGTCGAGTCTAGATTATAATTTATTGCAGTTATTGATTACCTGTTGTACCAATTCCTACAGGGTTAACAAATATGAAATGAAAATGCAGATACCTTCAGATTTATACAATCCATATTTGAACTATTGATTGATTGTTTATCTTTATGAGTGCTTGATACTTTATTCCTTTAAACTGTTCTTTATTCCAAGTGTTATAGTCCTTTAGTTGCAATTAAAGTTGTCATTCAGCCTAATGAACAGGCAGACATTATTGTTGGATATAAGTCGATACAAAACTAAACCATTGTTAAAGAGGTTGTACAAGTTAACAACTGTATTCAAGCCTGTGAGATAATTACTGCAACACCATAGATGTGACAATTACCAAATTACATAAATGTAGACCTTACTTGTACATAATTATTAACAGGCTGAAGATTGTACTAGTAAATTTATCATTGAAATTGTACTGTTCTAGTATAGTACAGTATTTAATATTTCACTAATTACTACTACTGAAGTAAATGTGAAAGTTCCATATAGTAACCTAGACAGGTTACTTGCAAAGTGTCCTCAGCTTGCCAAGTAGCATCATAGACCGCATACTTTCAAAGAATCATGACCTTGCCAAGTAGTAACCTAGACAGCTTACTTTCGAAGTATCAAGAGCTTGCCAATTAGTAACCTAGCCAGCATACTTTCAAAGTATCAAGAGCTTGCCATATGGTAACCTAGACAGCTTACTTTCAAAGTATCCAGAGCTTGCCATATGGTAACCTAGACAGCTTACTTTCAAAGTATCCAGAGCTTACCATATGGTAACCTAGACAGCTTACTTTCATAGTAACCTGTGCAGGATACTATAAAAGTGGCCAAAAGGTATCTACCTGGCGGACAACCTGAAGTTACCTTAAGCTTACTACATGATAAGGTTCGGGTTTAGAGTGTACTTTTATGGTCATATGTTTATTTTGTGGCTGGAGAACCCAAATTTCTTTGTAAGCTCGCCACCCAGAATATTTAGAGTCTCCACCCGCGCGATTACCTTTTAGAGGAGGGGGACCATACAGAGGAGGAGGACCATACGCGGGGGCGCGTGAAATGATCTCACTGGACTTGCTTGAGTAGTAGTTTGGATGTCTGGTATCTTATACTATATTTCTCAAAGTTTGTTCTTCCGTTTGTTTCTTTGTTTGTATGTTTGTTTGTTTGTTTGTTTGTCCTGCCACTATAGGCTCCGAGAGGGAACGATTTAAGCGATTTGCAAAATTTTACAAAACATTCATTAGGGAATTTCTAGGTAAATGCGACTATTCTCAGCTCACAATGTACTTTAAACGCCTATATTCTATTCTATTCTATTCTATTTACGGATTTATAAAGCGCCTCTCACAGTAGGCCTACAACCTAATCAGAGGCGCTTCCAGTGCGAAGGGCCCCTCCGAAAAAGAAAAGCCTTAAGAGAACGAGCAGAAACAGTAGAGCCCCCAGATAACATCACAGCTCGAGTTATAGTAGGAAGGTCATTCCATAGCAAAAGGGCCAACAGAGGCACTAGGCACGATGCTGTGCTGTGGCAGTCAGAGACCGAGAAACTAGAAGGTCATGATGGTCTAAAGAGCGGAAGGACGTCCAGAGGTAGCTGAGATAAGATCACAGAGGTATATATATATATTCACATTATATAATGGACATTTTAAATATCGAACCGTTGCACAACGCCGCCATTTCTGATTTATCATAACGTCCTACAACACACTCTAAGCAGAGCATTCGCAAGGCAATTCGGGATTTCTTCGACAAGCGAAAGACGTCATCTAGCTACATTGGCATACTGCTGCGTATGTAGCTTCTCAAATAGAGAGAGCTTGAAGATCGCGGTTCGTTCCCGATGTCGGCTTATTTGAGAAATTTAAATCCTGGGTTAGCACGGTCCTTGCACGTCGAATCTAAATGGCGTGCCTCCACTCCGACCCCTCTCCTCTCACCAATTAAGACCTAGAACACACAACCATACTCTCCCACCCAAGAACAACTCTCAATTTATTCCCAGATCGTTAAAATTATAAAAATATTTACTAGTTTATTCTGAAATCTTCTAATGAACTTTAATTTTCCATTATCACTCATGTTAGCATTTCTGCGTTTTTGTCAGATTGTTTTCTCAATAAACGAATATATTATTATTTTTATTCGGTTGCTATAGAAAACGCGAACGTTTACATTTTTCAATTTAAAATCTTACGTGAAAGATACAAATCATAGAGGAAATTCAAATACATGGGCGCACACGGTGACTGCCAGGCAGAGCAGCCAAAGTTAACCACGCAAATCAAGCGGCAACGATAATTAAATAAAGACATAGATAAATCGTGCGAAACAATGGTAAGTCTGCTGCGTGAGGAACGAAACATCAAACTGGAAGATAGATCGATTCCCGCTAACCCACTAAAGTTCGACTCAGCCCTCAACTCGCCAGGTGACGACTGTTAAATGAGCAGAAGGACAGATGGGCGCCTTAAATGGCTGCCATAAAATCAAATTTGTCTCCTGTTAAACGGTTTTCGTCTGTTACTATAACATGTAGGCTTAATCTTACTGCGGTTTGTCAGTTGGAATTAATAAACACGAATATTATTATTTTATCAACACCTAGTAGTTTATAGTGTTTAGTTTTTGTATGTAGCAATAGCGACGTTAAAGATATCGCTGTTCGTTTTTTATCCTTGTCTTCTTTACCCAGACAAGTCCGATATTCCAACCTCATGTATCACAATAAACTGTCAATTTGTATCGAAAAACTTAACTAAATGTATCCAGTTAACCCTAGGGCTACCAAGCTTTTTTTATGACATCGGCTACCAAGGGGGGGTTGAGACGACCCCCCCTGGATTTCGTGTTTGGTTTCACATATCATAACTTGTAATACAGTAATGGATTCAGCATTCATTTCTGAACAGAATGGTATATTTAGTTGTAAATTAGTTGAATGCACCTCGAAATTACATAACTTTTAACAACGGAACCCCCTTAATTAGCGATATTTTATATTATTGCGTACATTTTGTACTTTTTGGATAAAGAAATATAAAATTATGTGTGTTTTGAAACGGATCTATGTATCCAAGATACACATACATCCCTACATATGTTTATATACGTATAAATATACATCCGTACATATATATCCATACATATATATCGGTTTACGTTGTGATGCTGTATTCAGCCATTTTCACACAGATTGCGCGTATTATTATTTATTTTGATCACTTCCGGTATTCAAAAGAGAAAGATCTGGTTATGCAAATGAAGCCCTACATTCCCTCTAAAGAATCGTATATTTGTTTCTCTTCCAGGAATATAAATGAATACGCTACCGACAAAAAACTAAGGGGGGAGTCTTTCCATTCAGTCATTTTTCACGCATATTACGCGTATTATTATTTATTTTGATCACTTCCGGTTTTCAAAAGACAAACATCTAAGTATGCAAATGAAGCCCTGCATTCCCTCTAAAGAATGGTATATTTGTTTCTCTTCCAGGAAGAAAAATGAGTACGCTATAGACGAAAAACTAAGGGGGGTCGTATCAACCCCCTCTGGTACCTCGGGTATATCGGGTGCAACTTTTGAATGGCATGAGATATTACAATGATGTTTACCTCAAAATGTGCGCAAATGATCCTGCAACAGCTACCTAAATTATCAAAATTATATTCCACATGGAACAAGTTTTCGAAGCAAAAAACCTAGGGGGGTCGTAATAACCCCCCTCTTTTGGTAGCTCGAGGGTTAATACCGTTGTCACTTCATCAGTGTAAATTTATAAATTATGCATTTCAAAACCATAAACTCATATGCTTAAAATTCATACTCATCGCAAGTTCATTTTCCTCAATGCTGGTGTTGTTATGTTAAGATTCAATACAATACAATACAATACAATACAATACAATACAATTCGCCTTTACATCTTCAAAACCAGAACCTGGGCCCGGTTAAATTTACAATGTCTGCAGATAAAGACTGTTCCACAACTGAATTTCCTTGTGAGCTAATTCGTAAAGACATCCACTTCATCATTTCTCCGCTCACCCTCTTCAACCTTCTAAATCTTGTAGATGGTGAAGTGACATCCTTACACTTTCCATGTTATGTACGTCGGGGAAATATACAATCCCTCTGTGCAAAAACTGTTCTTCCATTCGATTGCCTTGTCAGCTTCTCGTCATAAGCAGGCAACCCGTCATTTCTCAGCTCACCCTATTCAAGCTTTTCATCCAGACTGTAATCTTCGGTAGTGGATCGACTTCCTTACCTTTCAAGCTCTGTTTGTAATTGTGTTTATTTACTTTCGCCTATCTTTGCAATCGAAGTCATAATGAAGTCTTTTAATCAAAATTTTGTTTAAACGCTTGGAATACCTTCTTCTTAATCTCTCTATGTACGTCTATCTATCCGCTCTCTCTCGCATTCTCTGACAGCACAGTGTCAACGCCTCAACGGACATTATAATTCTTAAAGTTTTGGATTGACTGATTTCTCTGAATTCTTGTGCATACGTGACTTAAATACACATGTAGGTGACTAACTAAGTATATTCTTTAATGGGAAGCACCAGCAAACGCAGAGCACTGAACATGGCAAGCTAAATACATACAAACAGTTAATAGTATAAACGAACAGAAATGCCACGAAGTCCTTAATAAAATAAACGTTTCCCGTTACGCTAATTCGACTCAGTTTGTTTCGGTAGGTGGCGCTGCTAAAAGCATATACATAATGAAGGTCGTAATAAACAGGCCCGCGGGGTTCGGCCCACGAACCGCTTGCGAAATGTGACCAGTTTATAAAAAGTCCTCTCAGTTCGGTATGTGGCGCTGCTAAGAACATGGTCACCCGTCGATGTTGTTTACAAGAATGTACAAGAACTAGATCGCTAACCTTCGAGTACATTCACATTTTTGTGTAATGAAAGTTCGGGCGGGAATACGGCCCCCGGGTTGATTTTTCAAATTCTTTTCAAACAACTAGTATAATATAATAAAACTATCGCGCCCATCGCCTCCACTAGCGGTGGTGGTGTTCCTGGTGGGAATTGAGGGGGTGGAGAGCGTATTTGGTTGGAACCTGTTCTTGCTGGGTCGAAAAGGAAGGGTTCCTCAAATTTTGCTCCAATCTATTCGATCCTGGATTGAATCTCAACGGTGCATGGTCATTATTGTAATTAACGTGTAGTTTCATCGAAAGGCGAGAGCTACGCATAGGAAGCGCCATTGATGGTACCATTTCATCATTGTAGTCATTATCATTTAAAAGGACATCAGAGTTTAACTGGCCAAACGTTATCTCCGCGTCTTCCGTTGGAATCGCAGCGACCTCTGGTGAGAGATCGGGATTCGTTCCCGCCAAACTTTCTTTGTCATCAGTCAGCCACGACTGACTTCCCGCCAACACAAATCTATTTCCCTCCAAAAGGGTGCCACTTTCCGCCAAAACGGGATGTTTCCCTTCCCTTGGCAGACCATTTCCCGGCAATATCTAAGGGTTTCCCGTAACTCGATAGTTGAAACTCCAATTTGTATAATCGCAAAGATTTTTACCTCAAGGCATCAATTAGCGATTTCAAATGTTTTCCACAGTTAACTGCAAAAGAATCAATAGTGGATTTCCCATCTCAATTTTAAAGAAACGTTCTTCTATGAACAATGACCTTCGAGCGAGACAGACTCGAGACGGATCTCAACACTTCAAGCTCCAGGACTCAACACCGCTCAACGGTTCATAACGTTTATTTAACGGCGCCGTCAGATCGACGATGATTGGCTCAACGGCGCCAAGCAGGGCTTATATTATAGCCGGAAAGCATTCCAACGATTCGCGGGCTTCGGCGGTAAGCTCATTCACCAATCAGCGGCCTTAGAGCCTACGGGAGACTGATCACGCAGCATACCATGTCGCTGCATGCACTGCAACGACAGCAGACATTTTAACGATCATGGCAAAACAAACCAAGAATTGAATGAGAGCAGTTTTTTGTATATGAAGAAACACATGGGGGTGGAAGAAAGAGGAGGAAAGAGGGTTTGTCATAAGAGGAAAGTGAAGAGTTTAAGCTGCCCGATTTTGGGAAACCTTGGTCTATAGCATCCTGGCAAGGAAGCATTTCTCAGACTGATTGTCAAACTTAAGGAGCTCACGGTAATGGGACCAGGGCCGCAGGGAGTAGCGTGAATGCCATGTGAATAATGCTTCCCATTAATCAGTTAACAAGCACACTTGTGCAGCACCTTCAGGAAAATATATTGAAGCAGGGAAACATTCCGTTTGCATAAATCACTCATACAATGAGTAAGTCACAGAAGAACTCCCGACTGTGGATGAAATGAGTTATGGCCTACTAATATAATTCGAAGTGATAAAGATAAGAGAAAAGCGGTAGTGTCTAGCAATAATTATAGATAACAAGCAGAGATTACTAGGCTATATAGCCTTCACTGGAGCTCATGAGATCACCTCTGAGATGAATGCATGAATATAGGAGATATTAGGACCTTCGGTGAGCACCCACCATTACCATAGATATAGATAATAATTATAAAAAAAACCTACAATATAAGTCAGAGCCGTACTTACTCAGGAAGCTCACATAAGTTCCTTTTGGCCCATTACGTATTACATATCGCTTTGTCAACGGATTTAACATATTTTAAAATGATACTTAGAATATATGGCGTGTAATGTAAGTTTGTGTGGGCATTTAGGGGTCTGCGGGTATACCCGTACCCGCGGGTTTACCCGTACCCGTACCCGACCCGTACCCGCGGGTCGGGTACGGGTCGGGTAGACATTTTACGGGTCGGGTCGGGTACGGGTAGGAGCATTACGGGTACGGGTATACCCGGTTTTACCCGTACCGAAGTGAAGTTTTGGGGTCACATGTAATAGTGAGTCTTGCACAAACTATAACTGGCGGTATCCTGTCTGAGTACCACATCCTTCTATGTCCCTGCACCTTAGTGAGCTTGACATTCATTTACAGATGCTCAATTTACAGCTACAAAATGGCTTGTTTCCATTAACACAATCCGATCGTAGTGTTTTACATATATCTAATTGGAGTTTCAGCCCTGACAACCGGGGTCAGAGGTCGTTGACGCCGAGCCTGGCAGTTCAACAGCCGTGTTTTCTTTAAAAGAGGTTGATGCAGTTATGGTAGTTGAGGCTAGACATAGTTGAAGCACCAGGTCTTTCATTCATTTACCTCTGAGAAATACTTAAATTATTCAATTACCGGTATTTTGTGGCAAACTGCCGTTTTATGGTTGGCTGGTTAAAACTCATCGTGGGAAGGCCTATTAATTACGTGGCGGGTACGGTACGGGTACGGGTATACCCGCGGGTACGGGTCGGGTTGGGTAGTAATTTTGAGTACGGGTCGGGTACGGGTACGGGTAACGGTCCTGTTTTACGGGTACGGGTCGGGTAGCAAAAATGCTGTACCCGCAGACCTCTAGTGGGCATGCGGCCCAGGACGAAAAGTGAAGAGTTAAAGCTTCCCGATCTTGGGAAACATTATTTTATAACATACTGGCAAGGAAGCATTTCTGAGACAGATTGTCAAACATAAGGAGCTCACGGTAATGGAACCAGGGCCGCATGGAGTAGCGTGAATGCCATGTGAATAAAGCTTCCCATTAATCACTTACCAAGCACACTTGTGCAGCACCTTCAGGAAAATATATTGAAGCAAATACATTTCAACCGTCTAATGACGGCAAACATCTAGTATAATATAAAAAACAAACCAAGAATTGAATGAGACCAGTTATTGTATATAAAGAGAAACATAGGGATGAAGATAGGGAGCAGAGTTAGGGTTCGTCGCAGGATGAAAAGGGTATACGGCTTATTAAAGTAGCCAGAGTGAAACCTTTGTTAAAATTTTATAGAGTATCATAGCAAAGAAGCATTTCTGAGACCGATTTTAAGTGAACTCCAAAGGGCTCACGGTTATGGGACCGGAACCGAAAAGATTAGGATGTATGTGATGTGAATGAGGCTACCCATTAATCAGTAAACATGCACAGTTGGTGCAGCACCTTCAGGAAAATGTTCTGAAGCAGCGAAACATTCTGGTTTTAATGAATCACTCATAAAATGAGCAGGTAACAGAAGAACTATTGATTGTCGATGGGATAAGTTACCAATATAATTCGAGGTGACAAAGATAAGAGAAAAACGGTACAGTCTCGTAATAATTATGGAGAATAAGCAGAATATAATTATGGGCTTGACTGAAGCTCATAAGATCACCTCTGTGAAGGGTGCATGAATATGACAGAGATTAGAATTTTCATTTAGCACCAACCAATACCATAGATATAAATAACGTAAGAAACCGACATTATAAGTTCTATCTTTGTCATGGATTCCGCATATTTTGAAATGATACTCTGACGATTTGACGACTAGGTAACTCTTGTATTTTGCAGTGAATCAAAAGTCTTCTGTACCGGTTGATATCCATGTCAAGCGAATTTACTCATTTTGCTATTCTCATAGCATTCTAGATAAACTAGTCATGACATTGTGGCGGAAACGTCTCTCCTTCTAGCAGGTGTCCTAGTGTTGACTGACGTGGTCTCACTTATGGGACCAATGTGACGAACACCTCTCTGGAAGGTTTCTGTCGTCGGGCGGATTTCTCTTACTTCTTACCAGGATAGCGCTTCAGAAATCCCCAAGGCTTCAATGTCGGCCAGGATCGGCCTCTCCGGTCTGGCAGAGGTCTTGGCGATGCTAGCGACCACCGAACGTCGATTAGATGAAGAAGACGACGAGAGTCTAGTCAATGAAATCACTTGTATTACTCAACAAGAACTCAAAACGTAACTGATTTACAGCTGACGATAGCATCAATGCAACTGAACTGATCAACCTGAAGTACACTATTCAACGAAAGACTCAATCAACAAAACCCCAACTAACACTATCTGACAACAACTCTATTTATACCTAACAGGCCGGTCCCGGGGACCAAACGGTCCCGGGGCCAAACGGTCCCCCTCAGGGGGCCAAACGGTCCCCCCAGGGGCCAAACGGCCCCTCACACAAAAAATCAACTAGCACGTTAAGCGACAAGGTCAAGGCGTTCATTTCGCCACAATATTCAATGTAGTCTTCAGGGCTAATGTTGTGTCTGCTTGCATTTAAGCTGTACGATCTTCCGCTGGAGATCCTGGACATTACCTTACAAAAGTCTTATCTACATTGGATATTGAATTCACCAACAAAGAAGAGAGACGAAGAAGTTATCATGTCTCTCATATCAGTCGACGTTTGCTTCAATCGAAGAA
Organism: Aporrectodea caliginosa; assembly: GCA_020284085.1. Lineage (NCBI taxonomy): Eukaryota > Metazoa > Annelida > Clitellata > Crassiclitellata > Lumbricidae > Aporrectodea > Aporrectodea caliginosa. Next base: position 440,845 of record JACEVL010000086.1, on the reverse strand, counting down.
TTACCAAAAAACGGTTCAAGAAGGCAATCTGGCGTTATCTGAAAGGTTAGCTGTCTTCCAATTAGAACTATAATTATATTCGTTTAATCGAGAAAAACAATCTGACAAAAACGCAGAAATGCTAACATGAGTGCTAAATGATAATGGATAATTAAAGTTCATTAGAAGATCTTAGAATAAACTAGTAAATATCTTTATATAATGATCTGGGAATAAATTGTGAGTTGTCCTTTGGTGGGAGAATATGGTTGTGTGCTCTAGGTCTTAATTGGTGAGAGGAGAGGGTCGGAGTGGAGGTAGGAGTTGGTGAAGTACATGCTTGGGGTTGTGTAATTTGGAGAAAAGGAGTTTCTGCATCGGCTATATTGGCAAGTTCAGAGACTGTTGGAAAGGATTGCTCTAGGTAACCTAGCCGCTTGGCTCTTTTTAGGAGTTTTTCCAGGCGTTCTTTATCGAAACCAGGGTGAGACCCCACCAGGATGGAGAGGCATATAGAAGTTTAGCAACGGTAGTGGCTTTGGTTACATTATGGATGGATGAGGAAGAAAGGCCATGGGTTTTGAGTTTTCTGATTGCATAAATTATAATAAAAGAGGAGGAGCAAGTTGCTGTGAGGTGGTCTATATGGGCTGTGAGTTTTAGATTATCTTGAAGGATGACACCCAGTATTTTCAAAGTTTTAACCCTGGTAATACTAGGCAATGGAGGATGAGGGTCAAATTGGTGTCGAGGGCGGCTAATGATCATTTCTTTAGATTTAGATTTAACTGTATTACCTTGATAAAATATTTCAATACTATGTGAAAACTGCGAGATTGGCATTGTCGTAACACAAATGGTTACCTAGTTATGCAGACACTTGCAGCAGAGCATTTAAGTAACTCAAAAAAGTACTACTTTGAAGGCTAAGTGATGTTAAAGTCATTAATACAACAAAACATTCGTCAGAAAAACAAGCGTCTTCCATAATAACTAGCAGAGTGACCACTGGTTGGTTCTCGTGCAGAATAAATGTTCCACCGAAGAAGAGTTAACAGTATCTGGACTAATTTAGCCAGCCGTCTCTATTCTTGGTTCGTCGCCAGACAGTGCGCAATCCAAAATTTTCGGCTTCCACCGTTCTTGTCTTGGGGTGGCGCAAAACAGGTCTCTTTCAACATCTCGGAGGGTCTAAAATCATTACTTGCAAAGTCTTGGCACGGTATTGATCACCATCATGGCATCACATTCACAGTGCGCAATGTGTATCCAAACATCCTGAACCTTCTTGCTTGATTCATCTCAGCGGAGTTTCTTGTCCACCCAGAAGTTAGTGTTTCATATTCCTCTTTGTAGACTGCTCATGCCGGTGTCGCGTTACTGAGTTCCCCTCTAAAAGTCTCCCCGGAGACTCTATTTAGAAACAGATTCTCCCCGTTCATCCCCCGTTGAAATAAAGTCTCCCCGGTGAGACTTTATTTCAATTTCAATTTTCATTTTCAAGCAATTTATTGTTCCCAGTTTTAATCAACAATTTTGCAGTTATTGTCATAATTGCCATTTTTAAGGAACTATTGGTCCATATTAATTAATTTTAGCAAATAATATGCACAGTGGAATATTTAAAAACAATTTTAGATAAGTATCAGCAACATAGAAATTTAACTTGAGTTCTCCTATCTTTGGCGCCAAAGTGAAGCCAGACACTGACACAAAATGAAACAGATTTCTCTCGTAGAAGACTTTTCTCATCTTTATAATATTCTGCTGGATATTCTTTTTTGGTAATGCAGTTAAACAAAGCTTCACATTCAGCCTTATCCATGAAAATAATTGTGAACTGTTTCACAGCGTAGTACTTGTTTATGCAACTTATTGCCAGTATAATACTAACTAATTTTGAATCTATTGAGATCATCTAAGTCTAAGCAGAAATGAACTTGAGCCACGAATTTGTGGTGGTCTGGCCTTTATAGTCAACCAATCAACTTTGTTCTAGCTTTTCTTACCTCCGCGAGCAAATAACATTCTGCATAGGCCTAAGCCGAATAATTCCATGGTTCAACAAATGCTTCAGTAGTCTTTATCTCAAGCCACTGGCTTAATGGACTACTACTTTATTTTCTTTAATTGATATAGGCCTATTGATACTAAATATAGGTTTGGTTTAGCTGCGATTATTAAATTAGTAGGCCTATTGCCTATAATAATTGTGTGAATGTCTAATATTTATCAATGAATGCCAGAAAAGCAAGCGCAAGCTCACATCGGGAAGCCAGTAGGTCTACTTATTTACAATCACTGGCTACGACTTCTCTAGTAATAATCGGACACCAGCAAACAATAATAAACTACGAATATACCGGTATTAACCAGATGAATGGATAAATGGTAGGCCTAATCCGCATAAAAAGAATCACTTAAAATCAAGTGAAAGCTCATTATCAGGTGATTGATTCCTGTTGAAGGGTAGGCCTAATTCGCATCATGAATCGCATAGAAGCCAGTGCTAGCTCGCATCGGGAAGCCAGTACGATATAGTTATTCCCATGCATTGTTTCTGACTCCTTTTAAAACTAATTAGCTGGGCTGATAGCCTACATCTGATGGTAATAATCTTGAACGACCACTATCGAGCACAAGTTTCAGTGGTAGGTCTTACCCGCAAAGAATCAGAGTGAATTTAGTTATTGCTACCTGGCATAAGGCACACAACAATCAATGAATGGGATGGGGATTACTGACAACAGAATCGTTTCAGAAACCAGTGCAAACTAGCACCTGTAAAGTGTCTATTGTCAGTCCTAGCCATTTTCTTAATTAGGCTATATAACAATGTGTGTAATCTCTCCACTGCGTTTTAAAGACTCCTAAGCGTGCCCAACATCCTAGTGGTGTTATACAATGCTACATTTACGCCTATAAAACATTTGTTTCACAAATTTTTTATTTCACTTCATTTTTTATGTCCTATTCAACTAGTAAACACAAAAGTAATTTATTTCAGAAAATGTACATATTAAATCCTATTTAAAATTATATAGAAAAGCAACCAAAATACAGAGGGGGCGATTTTTGGTAGGAAGACTTTGTATCGTAGAAGGGGAGATTCCAATTCAATGGGGGAGGCTAGTTCTGATACAGAGACTCCGGGGAGTCATTATATCAGCCAGGGAAGACTCTATTTCGGGGAGACTTTATATCGTGACAACGGACCGGGCTAAGCTCGTGACACCGGCCCGGGCTAAGCTGTTCCTGTTCCAGTTGTTGCTAATATTCCAGGTGTCCAACGGACTGTAATAATAGTTTGCCAATCCGTTTCACTTTCCATCAACAACGGATGTGTTGTCTAAGTTTTTCTTCAGATAATCCAGAAATACATTATGTAAATAAACAGCGGAAGACAGTTCCATCAGGCGCAATATAAATGGTGAAGTATATGAAATTTAAATTGGTATATTATACGCCCCAGCGCGCGAATTGTATGAGGTAGGCCTATTTGCATTTAGACGAGTCAGACATTGTGCGGCTGTGACTTTGCACATGGTTCATGATGTTTTCAGCGATAGTTTGAGCAACCACCTCTGTCTAATCCAAAGTCATCAGAGGTTTCTGTTTACATGGGACAAAAATGCATACCCGGTGATAACTTGCTGCGATGTAACGAGGCTGTGACGTCATTCAATTTAGTGATATTTTTTTGTCTGTTTAGATTTCTATGAAAAAACCAAGAAAATATCAGCAATCGTTAGAAACAACAGAAATTATCTCTTAGCAAATATTCAACCAAATGACGAGTTAATCGATTCACTGTTGTATCTCAACTGCATAACAGAAGAACAAAGTCACTTTATTCAGCGACAACGTTTAAATCGAGATAAGAAAGCGGAACTTATACGCGTTGCGAGATCCTTTGACGACAGCAAGTTTTCTAATTTATTTAAGTGTCTTCGACAAAACAACCAGAGGACAGTGGCAAGGATCATAGAAAACGGTGGAGGTTTGTAATTCAAACACTATTTAAAAGTTTTTGATTAACATAATCCATACCATGACGTATTTCGTAGACTACTGAAATTGATCTATCCTGGTACATTCGTTTTTACGCGAAATCATAAATTGGCTCGTCAGAAATAACTGATCAATAATGACATTTAATTTGAAAAGCATGATGATGCTTGTTATGAAAATGTTCAGTTGTGTTTTCGCTTAAATTAGTTAGTAACTTGATAAAAATTCATTTTTATTTCATCTACTGTTAACTAAAATTAGACACTACATCTGAGTGGGTAGATCGATATTTGAAATAGGCGTTTTCTTTTAGGTGTAATAAGAATCAAAGTGAAAATTCATGGTGCAAAACGTAGGACGTCAATTATTGAAACACAGCTACTTTACCAAAAAATCGAAGATCTTCGAAACAGAACCAAACCGTGCTCACATCAAAATGATAAACTCATCAGTGAACTGAGGGAGAGAGGCATGGAAATCCTTAACTCTCATCTGGACAGAAAGACTGTGGTCGTTTGGATCTGGTGTCATTCACAAGAAGCCCTTGAACTTATTCAGATATTGTACGAATCGAATCAGCTGAGAGATGTGCTCTTTGAAAATATTCATCCATCCACTTCAAAAGTGATCAATATCGATAGGAATCAATTCAAGAAAACCGTTGGTACGCTTCCATGAACTCAGTCGTCATAAAGAAAATTTAAAACATATAATCAACTTATAGGGCTTAGAAGCCTTTCATTAATTAAATAAGAAAGACAACGCTGGTATAAAAAGTCAGCAGGATGCTGAAACGGACGCGAGAAGTCCGTTAATTTATATGAATAAGGTGAAAATAAATGAAAAGAGAGACCCAGCAAGAGAGAAACTTTATCTACCAAAAAAGTTTGTATCGCCTACATTGAGTGAAACAAGACATTAGAAGAAACCGTAAGGTAGGATTGTTATTTGTAAGTAAGTAAGTAAGTATTGCTTTCATTACTCCATTAGCAAACGGGACAATGGGACATCAAAATAGAATGTAAAATAACTGATAGAAGTAATAATAATGTATAGTAATAATAATAACGAATAGTATAGCTCTAAAACATGTAAATAATTGTAAAGCATCCTGGTAATGAATCCCTTTCTAGTGAGGAAGGTAACAAAAATATACAAAGAAACCTACAATAGGAACATTTAGTAATAGATTTGATGATCAAATTAAACAACAACACTCAATTCTAATTGCTATAAAAGTATAAATAATCGAAACATAATGACTGCATAATATTGTTATAAATTAAGAATGTTGCTTTATTTAGTTGTAATTTAGAGGTATTGAATGATCAAACATTTGCCAGATGCATCGTAATTCTAACTGTAGTCTATAACTAGAAATAAGGTAACAGTAGGCCTACTGCAGTAACAAAGAAATCTCTAATTGAAAATAAACTAAATATTAGCATTCAATTATAACGCAAGTGTCAACAAATGAAAAAAGAAAGATATTATTAAAAGTCAATTATTTACGTATTAATGAATATTTTGCTTTTATTTTAGTCGTGCGTCCGTTGTCCATCAGTTTCACCCAGAGAATCGTTTTAGAAAGAAATGTACTCGTGTGTGGAGTGGCTAAATTGAAAAATGAAATCTATGTCTTCTGTAAAACACCTCCTAATAATTCAATTCGTGTCTTTGACGATCAAATTCCATTTCATATTCAGAAGAAAATCGAAATAAAGATTAAAGATCCCGTTGACATTGGATCCAGTGAGAAGGAAAATTGTCTCTACATCGCTGACGACAGAGAGAAATGCGTCTGGAAGGTTACAAAAGAAAAAGATGACGAACACGAAATCATCAAATGGCTGACCACTGATTATGAACCATCTAGTCTGTCCGTGTCCAATGATGGTCAGTTGTTGATGGTCAGTTTTCAATCGTCCATTCTGATGATCTACGGATCAGACGCAAAACTTATTCGTTCCATTCAGTTACCAACAGACATTGAATACCCTCGTCATGCAGTGGAAACATCCAACGGGAATTTCATCATCATTCACCAGTATGAAGAAAAAGAGGATAAGAGAAAGAGTGGGTCAAGTGGGAGAAAGAGCAAGATTGGATGGGGCATAAGTGAAGTGACCAGAGATGGACACAGATGGTCATCCGTCGTTTTTACCCCTCAAATGAAACACAGGAACTGAATGATCCTAGTTATCTCTCAATCGATTCAGACAACCGAGTGTTTGTAGCTGACATCAAGAATGATAGAGTGATTCTCTTGGATTCCTATCTAAAATGGATTCGAATTCTTTGTCCAACAAAAAAAGATGAAGAAACGAAGATCCTATATTATCCATGGAGATTGTGTTACGACGAAGAAAAGAAACAACTGATCGTCGCAGAATATATAGGACTAGGACATAGATTTAATGTTTACACTTTGAGTCGAAATTAAACTCACTTTTCATCAACAGATTCTGGCAGAAAAACAACTTTTTAAAACTCGTCCTATTTTCGAGACAAATCTACCGATTCCGTTAAAACATATTTCAATAATATTTGGTACTATTCAACGGACATTAAAAATATGCAAAGAAACAGTTTGAGACAGATTTCTCAAATATTTTAAACCTCTACTTTAGATAAATCACAGACATGCAATACGCATAGAGCGCCATGTCGATAAGTAAGAAGATCGCAACGGACCTGTGTTGATTGGTTGAATATGATGGCTAAAGTGTAAGTAAGCCTACTTAACCCTCAGGCTACCAAGTTTTTTGTAACACTGGCTACTAAGGTGGTTACCACACCCCTGGATTTCGGGTTTGGTTTCACATATCATATCTTGTAATACAGCAGTGAATTCACCATTCAGTTCTGAACAAAATTGTATATTTAGGGGAACAGGTCGATAGTCCGAAGGTTCGATAGTCCGAAGGTTCGATAGTCCGAAAGTGTCATGGTAAAACATATATGTATATGTACATATATATATATGTATATATATATGAATATGTATTTATAAGCATGTTTGTACATATGTATTTATATCTATATACATGTACATATGTTATATATATGTATAATATGTATATATGTATGTATGTATGAATGCATGCATGCATATATGTATGTATGTATGTATGTATGCATGTATGTAAGTATAACGTATGTATATATGTATGTATGTATGAATGTATGTATGCATATATGTATGTATGTATGTATGTATCTATGTATGTATGCATGTATGTATGTATGTATGTATATATGTATGTATGTATGAATGTATGTATGCATATATGTATGTATAATATGGCAATGTATGTATGTATGCATATATGTATGTATGTATGCATGTATGTGTATGCATATATGTAATATGTATGTATGTATGTATATTAGGGTGGTTCATCGGCAATGGTGCCAAATAAAATTCTTAAAAGTTGCTGCTCTCACCCCTCATTCTGTTCCAAATAATTTATAAAAAATTATGACCAAGTTTCAGTTGATTCTGAATATGTTTAGAGGTGCCTCATCATAGTTGTAGTTAGAGTCTAAGAGAGATGCAAACTTCTTCCATGCATGACCGGGAGAGCTAAAGTCAGTCATCTGCCTGCATTGATATCTAAGCAGGCATTGATCAGCTGCTTGAAGTTCCATAACGTAGCAGATGGTATAGGAGAAATAACAGTCGCTGCAGTAGTCGCAGCTATCGAAGATTCAGGTATGAGGTCAGGCATCTGTGGCATGGCTTTCGACACCACATCGTCGTACACAGTGTACATGCACTATTCTGGTGGAGAAGTTGGACAAACGTCTGCTATCTTTTGCCTGTCGGCATCATATTCTTGAATGTCTGTTCATTGACATTAGCTCCTTCTTCTGGACCAGATATACGTATGTTCAAATGTTTCCAATCCTCCTGGGCTGATACTGTTCATGCTGCTTTCCATGCAGGTTAAGAGGATATTGAAGTCACGAGAAAGATCACATTAGGCAAAGGACCTGAAGTTTTGAACTTCGTTCGAACAATGCCTTCAAGAAACTCAGCCACAAGAAGATTACCAGGAACTGCCCATTCAGATCATCATTAATTCTGGGAGAGATCCCTCCGAATGGAATTCATTTCCGTGCTCCAGCAGGACTTCATTGAGCAAGAGAGATGAGACTCTTATTATACGGATTCAAAATCTTCATGTTTGGTCGCATCCAGGCATGTGGTGGGAGTCAAACAAGAACATGGTCTATGTCAGCTTCTCTACTTTGCCCAATGCAGGTGGACAGGCCTACATCCAAGCATGGTTTGCAGCTTCGATGCCAAATGTGGCTCCGAATAATGACCTATTGTTCCTGGAAAAGTTGCAGGAGCACTCTGCCATAAATAAGGTCTTATTTGATGGTGCATTGCAGAAATAATTGGGCACCTATGGAATCTGAAAGAGAAAATGAAATATCTCACGTTTGATCCGTCTGTCACTCTTGAAGAGAAACGATGAATGGTGAATATAATGAAGAGTCGGCCTTTTGGAAACAACAGTCCATCAAATTGATTCGCCATTCGTCCTTCAGCAAAATAGAAAATTAATCTAAGCCGGCTCTCATCAGACGATTCAATTCTTCACAGCATTGAGTTTACCCGTAGACTATCTTCAGCTCGGTCCTAATTCTGAATTCAAAACAGTGCTGAAGTATGTCAAGGCACTGAATGTCGTAAACAACATGGTAGAAATTCTGATTCAGGAGTTTTATGCCGATCTGACGAAGAACAGAAACAGTTTCTCCTTCAAATGATTGCATGCTGAGCATAGAAAATTGTTCCAAGACTCTAGGAAATCCACAGTTGTGGCTGGACTTAAATGCTAGACATTAGCGTTTAACGGTAGAAAGTCTTTGTATTATCTGTTTTTGTGTTGAAGATGATGTCCAACTAGAACCATTTTCAGAACTTTCTTTATTAATCCTTTAATTAGCCGTTGAATACACAGTGTTAATGCTCTTGATTAATAATGTATGCACTGCTAGATAGGCTAGTAGATATTGTTAGACAATGAATATAATTTCTTTACTTCTTGGACTTAACCACTAACACTAATTTTCGGCATTGTACGAACAGGCTATTCCTATGTAAAACTACACTTGCCATGATTCATTACACGCAACAAATTGAAGGTCTTTGGCAGCCCTAAACAGAAGGGTGTAAGCAAAGTGAAGCAACAAGTCACCTCTTTGAAAAACAATGTAGGACAGTTTTCACATCTTTATATCGGTTGCCAGACAAGGGAGGGTAACCTTGCTGAAGTTTTTAGCCACGAAAACCAAGCATGTCCACCGGCACTCTCAGAAGGTGGAAGACTCCGCTTCGGTGCTAAAAGTGACCTTCTGGCATGCTTCGAAGATCTGTCGCATGTCCAGGTAGATGCCGCTGTTGCAACCAATATAATTCTGGACGGCGCTGCTATTGTGCACATGTTGAAACCAGCTGCTTCCAAGAACTTCGATGAGTATGCCAGACACAGTTTCATTCCGTTTATCTTTGGCAAGCTCCAGAGTGCTACACATGTTGATATAGTATGGCCTGTATGGGACACTAGATTTACGACACCTTCCAAACTGTTCTCAGTTTCACCAACTGTTGAAGACTGCATTCTTCCGTATGGCCTGGGTCGGGAGCGCCTCTGAGTAGGGATCTTGAAGGGGCGCTATATAAATTCTGATTGATTGATTGATTGATTGAAAGAGATTTCCTTTAAAAGCACTGCAAGAATTGAACGTGGCAAAGGTGTGCGCAGACGTGTGGAAGGTCAAGTTACCATACCAGGAAATTGGCCAAGCTTCCTTTGCGTTGACTCCAATAAAACAGAGCTCTTCAGACAAAATTCAAAAATGTGAACTGAACCTTGAAAGTTTATAAGCCTGATTTTTACTTGATTTTTTATTTGAACCTTGAACATTGACACTTTTAAAGGCTGTAATCTGGATTTCTAAGAAAAAATGTATAGACTATTGCAGGAATTTTAAAAAATTCTATTGTCATCATTTTGGTCGCCGTTTAAAAAAAAAATTCAGCGTGACAGCCCACACCCCCCCAAATGACGTCACTGGCCGCAAATCTCGTGTAGATATGTGTCTGCAATTTCTTCTATTGGAATTCTTGCCCCTACTTATGTATGTTTAGACTCCAAGATCACGATTCAAAGTGAACTAGAAGCTGAGATATAGAAAAATTTCTATTTTTGGTCGGCCATTTTGGAAAATGGCTGCCATTGAGGCCAGTGGCAAAACTGCGATGGCCCTATGGGTACAATTTTCCATTAGGACATGTAGTGAGATTCGCCACGATGATATTATATTAGTATAATATGTTAGTATAGTATGGCTCACAGATACATGGTCAAAAACCAAGTGCAAGCTAGAAACCAAGGCACCCTCTCAGTTTGTTAGACCTATCAATAGTATTATTTAGACAACATTTCAGCTTCCAATTCCAACGGGAAGACGGTGCTCACGGACTGTGTCACTTTGCCTGATACCGATAAAAGACACTAATTGTGGAAATGAATGCGTCGATCATACATTCCCGTACGAATGCATTTTATTTAACGACAAATCAAATATTACTGTAATTTGACAACACGTGTGATAGTATAACAGTTAGTCAGATTGTACTGTAAAATTTGAATAGGTTTGAAGAATTGGAAATGCCTAAAATTTTTGAAAAACACGTCGTTCTGACCATGAACGTCGATTGTTCCGGTTTTATGGCTTCAATACCAGCTACAGTCTTAGAGTCTAGAAACTGCCAGCACTGCGTCAACAACAGACTTCTTTGTTGTTGTGAGGCAAATTATTCATTCATTCATTCATTGGACTTATATAGCGCCCCTCCAAGATAACCTACTCAGCGGCGCTCCCTGCCCAACTACGGCGATAGAGAACAGTTTTCAAATTCTTGTAAAAGGTGTATGCAGAGTCTCCAGCTAGAAGAACACGCCGATCTGAAGGAAGATTATTCCAGATGGTCGGCCCAACCACTGAGAAGGCATGAAGTTGCATCTTTGAAGTGCGCGCAAAGGGAACAGCAAGTGCACCACGAGATGCAGAACGACGATTTCTGCGGGTAGCTAAACCTGAGGTAGGGCGACAGAACTCACGCAAGTAGGCTGGGGCGCTCCCTAATTGGAACCGCCAGACCCAGACCGAAATCCTAAATTGAATGCGCTGAGAAACAGGAAGCCAGTGGAGTACGTCACGCATATAATGCGAGATATGGTCAAATTTAGAAAAACCACCAACAAGCCTAGCAGCTACACGAAGCACACGCTCAACCTGAGCAATGCGCCCCAATGGGAGGCCAGCATAGATGGTACTGCAGTAGTCAATCCTACTACAAACAAAAGCATGAACAACAGAAAGTGCAGCATTTGGTGAAAGTGAACGGGAAATTACCCGCAATTGCCGCAACTGAAAAAAGCAAGCACGGCATAAAAGATTTAGGTGTTCAGAGATAGCATAAATAAAGATAGCAGAAAGATAGCAGAAATAGCATTCCTATTTGCCACGACCACTTGGAGAAGACACTGATTTTCTTCTTCATTATTGATGATGAGTCGGTTGAATTCCTCGAACAACTTCACACACCTCTGAGCCACTCTCAACTGCTGAATTCTCTCTCTGCCTTGTTTGTAATCCCCATTCTCGATCCACTTCTCTTGTGGAAGTGTAAGAAAGAAATCACTAATCTTCAGGTGTGACAGCAGTGTCAGTTTTCACTGGGTTGCAAAATCACCCAGGCAAGCCCCCTCCTTCAGTAGCGTAGCATCACCTCTCACCTTCCTTTCACCAGGCTTTGCAGTTACTCTGTGAACAATATTCACCTTATCTGTTACTGGAAGTTTGTCTGAGAACAGTGCCAGACCTACAGCCTCATCTGAAAGGTATCACAAGTGGTTTCTAGGGCCTTCCTGGCAGCAACGCTGATCTCGGAGTAAACTGAATCATATTTTCTTAGATTAATCCAAAGTGACAGATCTTGTCCTGGAGCTTCAGCAGCAAGTGAAGCCTTTGTCCATGCTTTTGTGTAAAGAAGGGCAACAAAGCTGCACAAATCGATGAATCTGAGTTTCTTTCTTCTTCGTTAGTTTGAATATACCACGTTGATCACGAAAAAGGTAGATTTTGATGGCATACAGTAACTTGGCATCCAACTTGCATGGTGAATTGGCCCAGGGCTCTCCAGTGAATTATTGAAGGCTAACTTCCAAGACAACCATTTTCAGCTCAATGAGTTCTTGGTAGTCATCTCTGATCCCTGAATCTGACTTTCTTTCAGTAAACTTCTTGAGAAAACTGAGTGCTGTTTCATGATAGGGCTCAATGCTGGATATGATATTCAGTCCTGCATCACACTTTGCCAAGCAGCTTTATATGTCTGGAAGATTGGAATATGTGGTGAATTAGATGGATCAGCACAAAGTGAATACTGTGGCTAAAATCATCACATGGTGACGGCTGGCCAACCACAGGAGCTTTCGGCCTATCTTGTCTTCCGGCAGAACGCACACTCCATTGAAGAGCTCAGTGTTGACAGATATCAAAGCTCAAGGTTTGAACCTTGTCCGTGAGTTTCCACAACTCCAGAAGATTATGAATGGCCATGGATTCATTGTATCCTGTCCCACAGGCTAATTTGGGCACACCGAAGAGTTAAAGTGTTAAATATGAGCGCTTAAATTTCATTGGCAAATGGTAAATTTGAAAATTCACTTCTGAAAAAATGTCTGCCAAAACACAGAAAGTAGACACCATGACCTTCAACAAGAACTTTACACTTTGTTCAAAATACCAGTAGGTAAGTAAATAAGTAAGTATAACACAACAGAAACTATTTGAAACTCATCTCCATAACAAATGTTAAGTTATTGACCAAGTTATATGACATCAAGATTTACCGCTAATGCTACTATGTGGTAATATTTCTATGTCATTGAGCACCATCTTCCAGCTGGAATAAGATGCTGAAATTTTATCTCAATAATACTATTGACAGGTCTAACAAACTGAGAGGGTGCCCTGGTTTCCAGCTTGAACTTGGTTTTTGTGAACCATATAGTATAGTATAGATTTATTATAAAGTTGTCATTATATGATTGTGTTAGCATAGGAACGAACACTTCATGAACTAAATTAAGATTTGCAGTACTGACTGCAAGTTGACATGACTGACAGACCTAGGGAGCGGAGGCGAAGGCCACGCCTGTCAAAGGGTGGAGGGGAGAGAAGGCAGATAGCAGGAGCACGGAAAGAGGGAACGAACTGCAGGGCGCGGTTGGGGGGCGAAAGAGTTGATTGACAGGCGGTGGCGATAGAAAAGACAGGGAAAAGCGGAAGAGAGGATTCTGCGTGGGGATTTCGGAGAGCAGATTCGAGCGAGAGGAAGAGTCACGAGAAGCGAGCAGGATCCGAGCGTCGCTCTGTAGAGGACCTCTTACAAGACCTGACTTTGCGAGGCCGTGGGACTCTTGACTCGGGGCTCTTGACGCGAAACATTGGAACTCTTGGAGTTTTGTCGGAGAAGGGGAGAAGAGAGAGTCGAAGGAGAAAGCGAGAGAGGACCAAGAGAGCAGGATCGGAGGACTGCGACCGCGGACCTCTTAACGACGACCTGACTCTGATGATTAGCCGATTGTTATGTAAATACGCCGTATAGATATATATTTCTCGTATAAGAATTTCGTCAAACGAAGCGTCTCGTTGTGTGTTCCTGTTTGATGCAACCCACGTGCTAGTGCAACTAAGCCCCCGAAGTTAAGCCTGCGCTCGACCATCTATAGCACCGCTGCCACCAGATACTGAAAGGGTAGTACGTCAATCAGCTTTTTCAGTACAGACATGTTCATAATATGTAACAAATTTCATGTTTCTATCAGTAAATGAGCAATTGTTCCATATTTTGCTCGAGGACTGCCCCCCTCCAAAAATGACGTCTCTGGCTGCAAATCTCGTGTAGATATGTGGCTGATATTAGTTCTGTTGGCATCCTTGCCCCTAATTATGTATGTTTAGACCCCAAGATCATGATTCTAAGTGAACTAGAAGCTGAGATATTGAAAAATCTCTATTTTGGTCGGCCATTTTGAAAAATGGCCGCCATTTCCACACAAAAAATAATTCAGCGTGGCCCAATATCTATATCTCGTCCTAATACCATGTATAATGTGTGTACCAAATCTTCATGCCTGTATCACAAAATGCACAATCACTTCATAAGGTCTACATTTATGTAATTTGGTAATTGTCACATCTATGGTGTTGCAGTAATTATCTCACAGGCTTGAATACAGTTGTTAACTTGTACAACCTCTTTAACAATGGTTTAGTTTTGTATCGACTTATATCCAACAATAATGTCTGCCTGTTCATTAGGCTGAATGACAACTTTAATTGCAACTAAAGGACTATAACACTTGGCATAAAGAACAGTTTAAAGGAATAAAGTATCAAGCACTCATAAAGATAAACAATCAATCAATAGTTCAAATATGGATTGTATAAATCTGAAGGTATCTGCATTTTCATTTCATATTTGTTAACCCTGTAGGAATTGGTACAACAGGTAATCAATAACTGCAATAAATTATAATCTAGACTCGACAGTTACAACTGATTCCTACAGGATAACAAATAGGACATGAAAAATGGAGCAATCTTTATATTGTACCAACGATGAAATAACAATACTCATATATTATATTCATATTTATTACACATTCATAATCAGAGACCAATACAAAACTTAAAATGTAACACTTCTTATCAAGTTCACACTAGACTACACAATGTCCATCGATCGAGCATTTGTGAGACAGAATGTTTTGGGAATGTTGTGGATTTTCTCCTCACGAGCTTTGCCACCTTGTTACGGATTGACATCACAGGAAAAATCTGAAAACATAACCCAAAGTTTTATTAACAGTATTACAAACAATTAACTTAAAAATTAATTTTTAACAGCTCTGGTTAATTATGTGACATCACATTTACTGGGATATTGCGTGAGGTCTAGTGTAGGGTTGGCAAACGTTTTCAAGGGTGCATGACAAAAGTGCCGTTAAGTCATGTTAAAATAACCCTTTGTTCCCCTCGGAATTTTGCATATTATTTTTCTCAAAAGCCTAGGTTGTAATTGACAAAGCATAAAAATGGAAAAGACATAATTTCAAAAATGCTTTTAGAAAGGTGTGAAATAAAATCCTTCATAACAGAAAATGTGGATTCCTAGAGTGATTGTGTATTTCAAAGTTTGAAAATTTCTTGATGCTCTGAGGTGCTACATACCAAAAAATTATGCTTGCCACATTGGGCACATGTGCTATGGGTTCATCACTCCAGGTCTAGTGGTTAGTGTGTTGGATTCTCAACAAAGATGCCAGGTTTCAAATCCAGTCCATAGCAGACATTTGTTTGAGTTTTCAGCCCAACTTGCACCAAGCCAACACAACTACGAGTACACTGACCATACACAGTGGTGGGAAGATCAGGCAACAAAGGAAAGGACCAGACATCCACCGATCACACAGGATAAGATAATGAAGTCGCTAACACTTCATACAGAATCTGACGCCAGTCACTAAGTTCCTAAATAAATTTAAAAAAATTGTCAAGACTGAGAAAAAAATAAAAATTGAAGATTTGGAAATTTTTTAGAACTTACAAAAAAGGTATGCTAAATTAAAGCAAACAGCTCACAGGTGCATATGATAGCAGTGTTGCCTGTCATTGCCAAGGACTTAACTTCGAGACAAATGATGCTCGCCTGGCACGCTTTTGATAAATCAGAATAAACAAAATCCCCTCTTAACATCAAAGTTTGCATCATTCAGCAAGCTTCAAGCAAGCTTGAAAAATTTCATGTTTTTCCCATTAACAGAAGTGCTGCATCATTCAGCAAGCTTCAAGCCAGCTTGCTTTAGTCATTGGCATGCGAGAATACGAAAATATGAGTGGTGTGATAAATTGATAATCATTTGCAATGAACCATGAAAGATGCGAGGATGACACATACATGTGTTATTGCAGCAGTGATGTTGGAAAACCATTTCCAAAAGACAAAATGAACGCATGCCAACTTGAACCACATGGCCTTTATTGTACATAAGTTCTTACCTCATTGAATAGGCGGAAAAATTTCATGTTTTTCCCATTAACAGAAGTGCTGCACAATTGCACATGTCTCAAAATCTACAACAAAATTCAAAATTCTTTTGAAAACTTTGCTCTACATAATTCTGCATGTAAACCATATTAAAATATGCGAATCACACTTCAAAACTGGCATTTCACATGTGAAATATTTCACATGGTGGAGAAGTGATAGATTGCACAGAAGTGCAGAGATTAATTAATAGTGTATATTAAAGTGGTTGATTTCAGAGTTAAGGATTGGAGAATTCAGAGATGATATTGAAAATATAAAAACATGAAAAGCAATACAATATGAAAAAATGCAAGCAAATACAAAAGCAAACTTCACCATTGCATGCAAACAAATACAACAGACACGAAATATAACATAAACCATAAAAAGTGTATCATACTCTGGTTTGCTTCATGAACCAGCTCATTTCGTGTGGCACAGTGACAGACTGGTTACAGCATTTGATCTGTAACGCGGAGAGTACGGGTTCGACCCTCGTCCGGGGTGATTTAACTGTAGGGACCGTGAGCACGTCCTTCGCGCACAATTGCTCTGCAATATAATTGCTTCTGCACCGCCGAGGCGTGTGCACTTCTGAGCTTGGGGCAACCATAGGAAGAAGGGCGATATCAAAAGCCAGTTGTATTGTATTGTATATTGTTCGTGGGTGACAGAGGTTATGCAAAACATAACATACTCACTCACACTGTCATGGGGGGGGGTGATAGTATAGCAAACCGAATATCTAGCTTCATGGGTCAAATTTAACTGAGATCGTAGCAACAAAAAATCCAAGCAAGCATAGGTGAAAAATGTATGTATAATATGTTTGAACTTTACAGTGTGCTGGCAGAATCTGATCATGAGTCTGCGATGAACTAAATCACTGTATCGTATAAGCTTTTAAAAGTGTGCTTGATATGTTAATATCAATATGTTATTACTCATGGTACTTTTAAAATATGACTGAAAGAGGTACTTACAACATGTGTTCAAAAAGTAGATGCAGCTGTTTATTTATTTCAACGTGCGTCCAAAGGAACAGCAAGATGCCACTGCAGAAGTTTCTGAAATGCCAGAGATTGAACAACTGCACCAACTCCTTGAAACAAAACAATTCCATTGTATCAAAAAGCAGCAGAACTTGTTTAGTGCTATGGTAATGGGGAACTAATGGGTATCTCTATAGCATGTTTGTTCTTCAATTACAGTGCACAGTACTGCACTGTAACAATTTAGACAGACAGACAACCATAAGTTGGTTATTGTAACTGTGCATATAATAATAATTACAAGTTTCCATAGAACTCCAGTGACAGAAACTAAACACTCATTCTCTTTGCTAGCATAAATGATGTTGAATGTCATTGTGTATACAGCGCAAAAACTTCACCTTGTCACCTTGTGCTGTCAGTTCTTGGAACTTTAGCGACCTTCATGATCAAGCCTCTCCATTTCCTTCTGTCCGCCGTCGCATCTCTCAGTTCTGCCAAATTCATTCCAGTTGTTTCATGTATCTCATCCATCCACTTTTTCCTTGGTCGTCCTTGTTTTCTCCTTCCCTCTCCATATGCTAACATCATTTCCTTTTCCAGTCCATCTGATCGCATGACATGACCAAAGAACCTCAACTTTGCTCTTAGCACGGTTTGTTGTAGTGTCTCTTCCTTCTCAATTCCAATACTCCATCGCACCCAATCATTGGTCTTTTTCTCTTTCCATGATATTCTCTGCATCTTCCTCCATATCCACATTTCGCATGCGTTAATCTTTTTCTCATTTTCTTGGTCATTGTCCATGTCTCGCTGCCGTATGTTACTGTTGGTATGATCAAAGCCTTCACCAATCTTTTTTCGTGTCTATACTCACATGTTTGTCCTTCCATATTTTTTCCAGACCATTCATTGCAGCTTTTCCTATAGCCACTCTACGATTTATTTCCATATCACACTTTCCTTCTTTTTCTATTACTGATCCCAAAAACGTGAAGTTAGTTACCGTTTCTATTTCTTCTCCGTCTACTTCAAAACTGTCCTCCTCCTCTGTTGTCATGATCTTTGTCTTTTTTATATTGAAGTAGAGTCCTGCTTTCTCACTTTCACTCTTAAGCCTTCTTATCAGTGTTACCAACTCGTTTTTTTACCCGCCAATAATGTTGTATCATCAACGTATCTCAGATTGTTCATTATTCTTCCCGCTATCTTTATTCCTTCCTCAGCCTCATCCATTCCCGCCTGCCTCATTATCCTTTCAGCGTACATGTTAAATAAGACAGGAGACAGAATGCATCCTTGCCGCACTCCCTTCCTTATCCTAAAACTGTCAGTATCTCCATATTCAGTCCTTATCACCGCTATCTGATCTTCGTACAGACCCCTAAGAAGTTGTACCAAGTGTTTCGGTATTCCCATTTCTCCCAAGGTTTTCCACATCAATTCATGATTAATGCAGTCAAACGCTTTACTATAATCGATGAAGCATATGTATACTTTCTGTCCATACTCCCTTTGTCTCTCCATTATCCACCTCATATTGGCAATATGATCACGTGTTCCACGAGATTTCCTAAATCCTGCTTGACTATCAGGAAGCTCTCTCTCTATTGTATTCTCCATTCTTTTATGTAATATTTTAAGTAATATTTTGCTTATGTGCGATATCATTGCTATTGTCCTGTAATTTTCACACTCTTTCGCATCTCCTTTTTAAAATAAAGGTATAAAAACTGAACTTTTCCAATCTTCTGGCCATTTTCCAGTTCTCCATATGTTATTACAAATTTTTGTTATTGTCTTTGTCATCACGCCATCCCCACCTTTTACCATTTCTATTGGTATCCCGTCTTGACCAGGTGCCTTATTATCTTTCAATTGTTTGATAGCCCATTCTACCTCTGCTTCCATGACTTCCGGTTCAATTTCATACTCAGTTTCATCCATTTTTTCTACCTTTACTCTTTTATCTTCGTTGTACAACTCTTCTGTGTATTCTTTCCATCTTTTCTTCATTCCTTCTTCGTCCGCAATTATGTGTCCATCACTTGCTTTCAATGATCCCATTCTTGGTGTGTTTTTTCTCGTTATTTCCCTTACTTTTGAAAACATTGTTTTAGTTCTTCCTTTTCTTCCCTCATCCTCCATTTCTTTGCATAATTCATTTAGATGTTTTTCTTTGTCCATGCGTGCTTGTTTTTGGAATGCTCTATTCAGTTTTCTTACTTTATCTTTATCTCCTTCTCTTTTTGCTTCCCTTCTGTCCATGGCTATGTTGATAGCTTCTTTCGATAGCCAAGGAGTTGTTTTGGATTTTCTTTTCTTCGGAATATATTTCTCCGCAGTTTCTAAGATCGCTTCCTTTGTCTTTTCCCATAAATTGTTCTCAACCTCCTCTGTTTCCGCATCATCCCTCTCCAATATTTCAAATCTATTCCTTATTTCTACTCTGTATTCCTGTGATATTTCCTTGCAGTCGTATGTGATCAATCTTTCTCCTGTTTTTAGTTTTTTAAATTTCATTTGCACTGTTGCCACTAGTAATTCATGATCAGTTCCACAGTCCGCACCTGGTTTTGTTCTCACATCCCTTATCGTGCTTTTCCATCTTTTATTTATCAGTATGTAATCAATCTGTATACAGCGCAAAAACTTAGGTACCTCATAAAAGCGCTCTACTCTACGAAATTATCAAGAACAAAACATTCATCAGTTAGCCAACAAATTGCTCAGACAACTAGTAGAGCCACAGACAGACAGACAGACAGACAGCTAGACAGACAGCCACCCAGACAGACAGCCAGACAGACAGACAGCCAGACAGACAGCCAGCCAGACAGACAGACAGCAAGCCAGCCAGCCAGACAGCCAGCCAGACAGACAGACAGCCAGACAGACACACAGAGACAGCCAGATAGCCAGCCAGACAGACAGCCAGACAGATAGACAGACAGCCAGACAGACAGCCAGCCAGACAGCCAGACAGACAGACAGCTAGACAGACAGACAGACAGACAGACAGACAGCCAGACAGACAGACAGCCAGCCAGACAGATAGACAGCCAGACAGACAGCCAGACAGACACCCAGACAGACAGACAGCAGCCAGATAGACAGCCAGACAAGACAGATAGATAGACAGCCAGACAGACAGCCAGACAGGCAACCAGACAGACAGACAGCCAGACAGACAGACAGACACACAGAGACAGCCAGATAGCCAACCAGACAGACAGCCAGACAGATAGACAGCCAGACAGACAGACAGCCAGCCAGACAGTCAGACAGCCAGACAGATAGACAGCTAGACAGACAGACAGCCACACAGACAGACAGCCAGACAGACAGCCAGCCAGACAGATAGACAGCCAGACCGACAGACAGACAGCCAGACAGACACCCAGACAGACAGACAGCCAGCCAGATAGACAGCCAGACAGACAGCCAGACAGATAGATAGACAGCCAGACAGACAGCCAGACAGACAGCCAGACAGACAGACAGACAGACAGACAGACAGACAGACAGACAGCCAGACAGACAGACAGACAGACAGACAGACAGACAGACAGACACACAGAGACAGCCAGATAGCCAACCAGACAGACAGCCAGACAGATAGACAGCCAGACAGCCAGACAGACAGCCAGACAGCCAGCCAGACAGACAGATAGACAGCTAGACAGACAGACAGCCACACAGACAGACAGCCAGACAGACAGACAGCCAGCCAGACAGATAGACAGCCAGACAGACAGCCAGACAGACACCCAGACAGACAGACAGCCAGCCAGATAGACAGCCAGACAGACAGAGACAGATAGACAGCCAGACAGACAGCCAGACAGGCAACCAGACAGACAGACAGACAGATAGACAGACAGCCAGACAGACAGCCAGACAGCCCAGACAGATAGACAGCCAGACAGACAGACAGCCACACAGACAGACAGACAGACAGCCAGACAGACAGATAGACAGACAGACCAGACAGAGCAAGACAGCCAGACAGACAGCCAGCCAGCCAGACAGATAGACAGCTAGACAGACAGACAGCCACACAGACAGACAGCCAGACAGACAGCCAGCCAGACAGATAGACAGCCAGACCGCCAGACAGACAGCCAGACAGACACCCAGACAGACAGACAGCCAGCCAGATAGACAGCCAGAAAGACAGATAGATAGACAGCCAGACAGACAGCCAGACAGGCAACCAGACAGACAGACAGCCAGACAGACAGACAGACACACAGAGACAGCCAGATAGCCAGACAGACAGCCAGACAGATAGATAGCCAGACAGACAGACAGACAGCCAGACAGCCACAGACAGACAGCCAGAGACAGACAGACAGCCAGACAGAACAGACAGACAGACAGACAGCCAGCCAGACAGACAGCCAGACAGACAGAGACAGACAGACAGCCAGACAGACAGCCAGCCAGCCAGACAGACAGCCAGACAGATAGATAGACAGCCAGACAGACAGCCAGACAGACAGACAGCCAGACAGACAGACAGACAGATAGACAGACAGCCAGACAGACAGCCAGACAAACAGACAGACAGAGAGACAGACAGCCAGCTAGACAGACAGCAAGACAGACAGACAGCAAGACAGACAGACAGACAGCAAGACAGACAGACAGCCAGACATACAGACATACAGCCAGCCAGTCGGACAGACAGCCAGATAGACAGACATACAACCAGCCAGACAGACAAGACAGCCAGACAGACATATACGAAACTGTCTCTGTTTCGATTCATATCGATAGCAATCCATAGCGTATCCTTATACTTACGTGTGGATTCTACTTCGTGGTGAAGTCAGATAGCCTTATACTTTACCAAATATTTACTCGAATTTGAACGCAGCCGAGTTACGAACACTCATCCGATTCGATTGACTTCTTCGTCAGTTCAGTTGACGGCTACCAACAGATACTAACTTTCTTTCATTTCCACTGTCCTCGTCCGAATGTTTACAACTTCCGCGGCTGTTTTTGATTTTTGAGTTTCTTGCAGCCTGATTGGATGGAGCCTCTGCTATCGGATCACGCGACTCATCGTTGCCCGCTGGCATCAGGCGTTTGGTATTTATCCGCAGGGCCGTTGCACGTCAAATTAGGGAGACGGTTTTATTGTATTAGTGCGCATTGGGCATTATAAGTAATGCGGGTTTTCAGAACTTTACTAACTTGCTGTTTTATTTTTCCACGCATATTTTCACTATGAACTATATTAAATAAACTAAAATATGTCTAATTGCAACTTTATAGTCTTTATTTACCAGGGTTATACGTGAACTACATTATTACTCTATAGACCTACTTCGTAGTAACCTAGCCTACTTGCTAGACCCTCCAATCATAGCCTATAGTTACTTCAGGCTGCTATAGTAGGCTGGCATACTACAAAGTAAGAAAGCCTTCCAATTAGTAACGTCTGGTAAGCTTATTTCTAAGTGTGTAGTTCACAAAAGAGGTTAATCATCATGAAAATAATTACGTTTTTTCTCCACGCTGAGGTGTGAGTCGGACTTTGAGCGGGCTGACATTTAGGCCTACTGGACAATATCTGCTGCAAAGGCTGCCACTTACTGAACAATATCTGCGCAACACATTTAGAGCGTTTCAAATTGTTGGAGTCCCAGAAGTAGCACAGACTTCTTTGCCTCAGGAAACTGAGCTCTGTGCTCAGATACAACCTGCAATAGGTATTGTTTTTGCTCTTCATTTTTAGTGATGGATGAGCTGAATTCTTGGATGAGTTTCACACCCTGCTCGACATTGTCGTTCACAACTCTTAGACTCTGTGCACAATGTTTTGCATTCTGAAAGTCCTCATTTTGTCCCATTGCTCAGTATCAATCTGAGTTAGGTACTTGCTGGGTAGTTCAAGTATCTCAAAGAAGTTGAGAGTATTGACCGTCACAAAATCTTAGAGCTGTTTTCTCTCAATACTGCTCACCTGCATTTGAATGCTTTCGGCGGCTCGTTCGGTTCTGTCTTTTGAAGTGCCTTGACCATCATTCGCTTTACTCCATGGTCGATGGCAGGGCCAAAAAACAAGGCTATCATCTCCTCACTTCAATACCAGAAGTGCCTGGAAAGAGCCTTATTGGCTGCTGCAGTAATGACGTCATTTATCTCCTTGTACTTCAAGAGATACTTAAGGAACCGAAGGTAATTGAAAGGCGCTGTAATCGGGTTGGGAACTTGGGACATGAAATCCATGCTTTTGTGTATGATAGACTAGCAAAGAGGCTTATCACTCTAAGTGACTTTTCTTCCCGGACTGTAAGTCTTAATTGTTCTCTGAACATCCAGACTTTGATGGAATACAATATCTTTGCCATCCATCTGGCTTGATGCATTGCATCGGATGCCATCGATCGGATTCCACGTGGTGGAATATCAACAAGAAAGATCACAGCAAGTTCAAGTAGTTTGCAGTAGTCACCTCGAGGCTGGTTGCTAAATTATAAAGCGTTATTGGCAAATTCAATTGCATCAAGTCTGAGTTTACTGTGTGCTGCCAGAATTTCTGAACATTTAGGATCTTGAAGTGCTGTCTTGAAGTTATCGGTATCCATGTGTGGCCAGTTCTCATGGAACCGCTTAAAAGTGCAATGTCTGGACCACTTGATGTTCCAAATGAATGTTTAAAAACATCACTAAGTATGACTTCGTGCACATGGTGCCGATAAGGAAGATAATAATAATAATAAATAATATAATAATAATAATAATAATAATAATAATAATAATAATAATAATAATAATAATAATAAATAATAATAATAATAATATAATAATAATATGGATGCAGTAGGTTTTTTCAAGTGTAGTCTCGATCAGAGAACATGAGACTGCTCGACATCCTGTGTTTGACGTAGCGGAAGACTTTTTCGAGAGGAACATAGAACACAGAGGAACATAGAAAATTCACAATTTTCACAAGTGAGCCCCATTCACACATGAATTCCATGTATAAGCCATAGGTTCTGTGGTTTATTGCTAGAAGTCCTATAATACAATTCATAAAATGCATTATTTCGGTGAATAAGCTGGTTTCCCTATCGCAGCTTTCGTATAATATGGTGCTGAGAAAGTTCGACGACTTACATTTACATTACTCGATAGAGTTCAAATGATTTGTTAGTCACTGCTCACCTCTCCGTATGGAGTCTTTGCAAGCGTTTAACAAAGTTTGATGTTGTGCCAGTTGTTTTCTGAAATGATAGTTTTCTCACTACAAAACTTGCACTTAGCAGAAGTAGCATTTCCCTTGAGAGTGAAATTATCATAACCAAACTTAACCGCTCTAGGAATATTAGTATTTTTATTGTTATCATTATCACCGTCCGTGGCCGCTATTTTAGCAATACAACCGGAAGAAATTCTGATCAAGATGTGATCCATACAGAACTGCCAAAATATCCAATATCCAGAACGTAAGAATTAATGACTTAAAGGAAAGACAAAGTTTACTGGTAAAGTATCCGAGTGCCTGTAGAAATGTCATTTGTGTTCAAGTACTTAGGTCTCAAGTACGAGTACAAGTACTTAGGTCTCCAGTACAAGTTCAAGTACTTAAATACTGTACTCAAAGTTGCACTTGAGTACAAGTACAAGTACCAATACTACACCTCTGCATACAATAGTTCACAAAAGAGGTTAATCATCATGAAAATAATTACGTTTTTCCTCCATGATATTGTCGATTTTTAAAGCAAATTTGCATATTTTCACATATTCTAACATTTTTGTGCCGGAGGCAAGGCTTAACCTTTTTCAATTGGTCTGAAAATTGGTACAGTTGAACAAAGTGATAAATGGAATGGGAAAAACGCCGGGGAGCAGTACTTTTTGGAAATACATTATATTTTGGATCACCCTAATGTTCCTATTTAATATGTACAGATATGGTTCTGTATTATGTCAATGAGACACATCCTTTGTTCGGGACCACATCAAGTTTCGTTGGCAGTGGTGGAGCAGGTGCTACACAAACGTCTCATTTTGGCACGATAACCACGCATACGGCTATTTGGTCACTGTCACTATTGTATAGGATCTTCGGTCAAACCGAGCACCTTATCACCACAAGTAACAACCTAGTTGAATATCAGAAGCCAAGATGACTTCGATGAAGTTGATTGTTTGGACGTTTCTATATGCAGCAAAACTGTTCTTGACAAACTGTATGAACTAGCGCTTAGAGTTTTGAGTGTGCCTGCATCTAGCGTTCCTGTTGAACGTGTGATTAGTTTAAAACAGCATCGATCGAATTTGAGTGACAAGATGGTCACATCCCTTATATTTCTCAAACAGCAAAATTCTAAATGAGTGCCTGTGGCAATACACCATTGCTTTGTTAGGGAAGTAAATATATCCTTGTCCTTGTAGTACTTGTACATGAGACATTAGTACTTGTACCTGCAACCTTTCATGTTCTGACCAAGAAATATAAAAACATATTAGTTTTCTTAAATACTTAAATACCCGCAATTTGTAATTTCAACCGAAAAATAGCGATTATTGTTAAAACTTCATCGTGCTGGTGGCAAGGCTTAACCTTAATGTCAAAGCCTTAAATTTGAATGTTTAGACTCATCTGTATGAGACGCATGGGAAAATCCCCGGGGAGAAATGAATTTTCAACTTTTAATTTTCTGGAGCACGTTAGTCTACAATTTCTCGGTACCTTGTTAATAGTATGCTTTTTCTAAAATTCGAGCTTAATAGTGAAGACTGATTTTAAATACCAAGTTGTTCGGTGAACCCAGGTCCGACATCTGCTGCAGCTTCTACTCCACCGAATGCGGTGTCCATAGCATCGCCTTCTTCATGTTCTACACAAGATAGAGATTAATGGAATTAATTGGAATAATTAGCAGCATGTTTCACGGCAGGGAAAAAGCAGCACATGTCTCTAGTATATAGCCTAAGTCCAAAAGCCGCGTAAGACGAATGCTAGCTCGCTCAATAACGCGAAAAATATAGAATAGCAATAAAACATTGAAAATACTGAATATCAAGGGAAACTGCTAAACTAAACCAATGGACACAAGGAAACATTTAAAATAGTAAAACACAGGTAAGAACAAACGAGACATAGCGCCTCTGAGTAGGCTTCTTGAAGGGGCGCTATACATTCCTGAAATGAATGAATGAATGAATGAATGAATGAATTATGGCGAAATATAAAAAGTGATGCCTAACGTTTTAAGATGATCTACACCATATAGAATTATAGGTACATGTTTTCATTACTTCAAATACACACAAACAGTATATTCGTCCATCTCTCACCATACAGATACAATGTGTGTGTCTAAAAATTAAAGTTTCAAAATTAATATCGGCCAGTTTGTTTTTGTGTTCCACCTTGAAAAACACTGTCATTTGTCACATTAGATGAAAATCGGAAAAGATTTAGAACTTGCTCAAACCCCGGAGGAATTATCACTTAGAGACCAACGTGATACATTGTAATTTTCAAAGATAAAAAACAAATTTCAGCACTTAAACATAAGTTATGAGGCAAAATCAAAGAAAATACTGTCAGTTATTTGTCATTTACTTATTCCCTTTAGTGCTTTTGGGAATTCGTTTCGATGGTACTCGACCAATTGCAGAACAAAACTGTTTCACTTCCTCGTTTCTGAGCAGGGCTTCATTGAAGGACTGCATGAGAGCCACTCCTATCTCGGACAAATCGTTCGTCACTCTTAGGTCGGATATGATGTCTTTTGCATCACTGTATGATTGTTCAGACTCCCACTGTTGCGGGTCTCGATCAAGAAAAGAGTCCAATTCGAGGATCTGGGATATGTTGGTGGTTGAAGTGGTGAAGTGAAGTCGGGAAGTGCTTTTGTATGTGTATTATGTATTGGAGGAAGACTCTTTGGAGGTTCATCAGATCCCCGATTGTTGCGCATGCTGTAGACCATGCGCTGCTTTTCGTCGACGGTGACTGAATCGTCAAAAAGGCTGAGGCCAACCAGGGTCTCCAAAGGTGTGGGGAAAATGCTGTTAGGGCGACCTGTGAGACTTCCTTGTCTTGGTAAGTATGGATTGCCTTCAAGAATTCCAGATCGTTCTTTGGGGCTTCATTGGGTGAGGTACAGGTGAACCAGTACTTCACGTAAGTTTTTGCCACAAAAAGTGACACTCGAAGTAAATGATTCAAAACCTTTGAGAGTAGGATTTTCGAGATGACCCCTCTGTGCTCTGGTGTTGTTGAATGGAAAATTGATCTATGAAAAGCCACATCCTGATCGCAAAGATCGCACGTGCCATCCAACGCGCGCGGTGAAATGCCCTTGGCCCCTTGGTACCTGAACTTTATTCCTTCTGGTGGACTGTTAGCTCTAGTAGCTCTTTGTAGTCGTCTCTGTGATATTCAGTACTCAGTTGCTGCAATGCAAAGGTTTCCAGCTTGATGCATACGCCGCCCTTACAACCCGTGTTACTTGCCGTTGTCTCAAAACACATGGCCACGAGTCTTTCTTCCAATCCCCAACTTCTGATCTCGGCCCTCGTCCTGTCCTTGTATCATCTGGCATCATCTTGCTTCCCAGTGAAGAGTAAGAGGAGTCTTCGGATCGAAGGATTTGCTATTCTCGGCTGCTAGGGCTGCACGGTTATCTTTCCTAGCTCGATGGATCGCTGAAGGACTGATAATCATCTGACCAGATGGTGCTGCATACAGATTGGATGCTGCAAGAGCAGACAAAATGTGAGAGGCCTTCCTGCTGCTGGTGTTGGTGCGATCTAGAGCTGCTGCAACATCACGAGTAACTACAGAGATTGTTCTCATTCGTCGCTTCGGTGGCCAAGCAGACGTCGAAGGTTCTGGCTCTTTTTCTGAGCTATCAGATAACTCCGTAGCTACAGCTGTGCTAGCACGATAACGTTCCTCACGTTCTGCAAGTGCTGCTGATCTTGCCAGAGCTCTCTCTTCTTACTTTGCAAGTTTGACATCAATGCCTGCCATGGAACCACGTTGTCCTTTCTCACGTTGTGCTTTCAAAACTGTCGAACCTCTTCAATCTATCTTAATTACTGTCATGGAATCTTTATGAGCAATGTCAAAGAGGTCTTGAAGGGAATCCCTGAAAGAATCCCGTTTTCCCTCTTCAGTTTCTGACTTCCTCCAAATATTTTTTGAGGTCTTGCCATTCCTAATGAAGATGTTGTAGCTGGCCCCAAACATAATTCTTAGCCCTCGTTGGAATCCGTGCTCTTTCTCAAATTTCTCATAGCTTCCGTTTCTTTCACGCTGTCATCCAGAAAATGATTTCTTAGTGTATGGAAATTGAACAACACCTTGAGAACCTCTCATCGTTTAGGTAGTTTCGCATAACCCAAGTGATCTTCAGAACTGCCTATCAACCAAATCTCAGCCTTTTTCTAGTCAATTTTGCCATCTCACCTGCGATATGATGCATTAATGAAAACCACCATTACCCGCCATTTGCAACACGAGGTCAGAGACATAAACAACAGGAGATCAGTTACGACATCATCAAGAATAGGCCTATTTATTAGTTGGGAACCGGCCACTAAGAAGGGGTCTAAGGCTGACATGTATTGCAATCGTGTATAGAATGCCTATAATCATAATGCAACCGGGTTCCTACAATTTCGGTCGCCTTGAGCAAGTCCTAAATGCTCACCGATCAGGCTATAATTTCGGATATGGAGTGTATACTTCAATTGGCACGATAAATTGAACTGGCCGATAAAAAATGTTTGAGTTGAAAATTTCACATGTACCTTAAAAACACCCTAAGATACATGTTTTCATTAAAACACATTATACATACATACAGTATATTCGTACATTCTGGGCAGCAAACAGTAAGAACTTGCATATCAACTCCTCTGTTAGACGTTCCATTAAAGAAAGCAATCCACAGCTCCAGCAGTTCACGGTAGTCATCTGGCGCTTGAATGTTTCCAGCTGTGCTACTCCAAACTCTATGACACTGTTTTCCATGGAGCGATAATGGATGCCATACTTTTCATCGTCAAGGGCTGTGGAAAAATCTCCGGAATGAATGAAAAAAGAAGCTTGATCTATTCGTTGCTACAATCTTTGAGATGGCCAAACAGTTCTATTGCAGGAGACTTTAAGACATAATAGATGCAAATCATCCTCTCCAGCATGATCTCTTAGACGTGGTGCGGCGTGTTAAATGTTGGAACTCGGATCTGTCCTGATGAAGCCATTGCAGAAATACTTTGAGCAGCCTTCCTTTCCTTTTCCTTTTATCCGATCTAGTACTGCATCCACTTCAGGAGTGATCACATTCACCGTGCCTATTAGGGTGTCCCAAAAAGACAGAAACTTTTCAAAAGTTTATATATCTTGATGGCCAACCTCGAGAAAGTTTCTATATGACTAGTTATTATATTATACGAAGTTACAGCTAATTAGATTAACATTTAGGCGTGGCTCAAACGACCCTAAGTTAAGCATTGTATAGCTGAGTCATACACATTAATTTACCATTGAGAAATTTTATCCCAGAGTATCTCAGGAACTAAAAGCAATTTAGAGGTGATTTTTGTGTCTATGACAGAGTTTTCCGGGGAGAAGTCAAATATGGTATTTCCAACATTGTAGGACAATCGGATGACCTTCATTTTTAAGGTCATTTGACATCTATTGTCATAATATTTTGTTATCGGTGAAGGCTAAAAAGAAGGTGTCAGTCCAAGTCCACTGGTTTCAACGAAATAAAATAGAGTTATAAACAACCTGGTATGACCATCGTATGACCATCGCATGACTTTGTAGTTCAAGGTCACTCGACCTGTTTTGGGTAACCTTTGGCCTCACTGGAACTACAAGTTATGTAAAAAATTCCTGGCGTATATGATGTTTTTCAGAGTCTTGGATTCCAAAGAAGTATACTCAACAGAGTTATGATGAACATCATATGGTCAGTGACTGACCATGACTGTACTTCAGGGTCCATTGACCTGAAATGTTTAACCTTTGGTTCTCCGATACTACAAGTGCTAGAATAGTTTTCTTGATGTCTAATCATTTTTTATGATTTTAATGGCCGCCAAAAAAACTACACTCGACATTATAGGTTTCGATCGCTTTCCTCATTCTGGAGCTTCTCTCCAACCTTACCTCTCTTTGGACCAGCACGATCTCTTTGTCCCGCGAACTAGGACCACTTTGGCGCAAGCTAGGATATTTCTCACCATTGGGCCTACCCTGTGTAATTCCCTCCCCTCCTCTTTACGCGTTTCCATTCCTTCTAGATCTATCCCTACTGCTCTCTTTCTTCAAAACTTATTTCTTCTTTCGGGGTACTCGCACTGGGAGCACTACTCAATAGTCACTGCTGTGAGCGGCGCTATATAAGCTACCAATTACATTACACTACATCTGAGCTTCATGGTCACTTGACGACCCGGCGTGGTTTCCCGTCGTTTCTCGGGAACTGCAAGCAATAGAATTGTGATTGTGGTTTATCTTCAGTTAAGGCATTAAAGCACTTTCCTAAAATGAGATTTGTTATTGTACGTTGTGATTCACAGAAAATTGTCACGGGAAACTGTCTACGACTTTCCAAGGTCATACGTGTTTCTTGATATTATAGATCATGGAATGTAATTACCGCAGAGTGGTAGGCTAGGCATGTGTCTTCAGGATTTCTTGTAGCCAAAAATCTTACAGTTGACACCAAGATCACCTTTCTAAGACCTGTGGGCAGCTGTGGATATATATAAGTTAACTGGGAACGTCACAGTGAGTGAGGTCACGTGGTCTGTGAAATATAATATTATTATCAAATTCCTTGTAGTCGATAACCCTAGTCTGCAGACACCGAGATCTCCTTTCCAAGACTTCTGGCTTTGGAGATAGGAGCAGTTACTTCAAAAGTTGAGTGACGTTATGTCACATGTTCTGGAAGAAGAAACTACTAAGGGGTTTCAAGAATATTTTATGCAAATCCTTCTTTCCTAAAACCATAACTTGATACCTAAAAATAAACCTTTTAGGAACAACACGTTTAGAGGAACCATTGATCCAACGCAACATCAACTGTGACGTCAAAGTTTCACGTCAAGTCACATGGCGTCATGCAAGAGTAACCTTATGAGACAAAGCCTATGGTGTGAGCAAACATTTCCAGGAAACCTCACCAAAGGAATTTTGAATATCTCTTCCCGTTTGAAAGTTATGCATCGAAAACCGATGTGTTGGTAAACTTTCCACACGGGCTATTGCATGGGGGGTATACGAATTTTGAAAAGGCTTTGAGCCACGTCTAAATGATCTTAAATCTTGCTGTAACTTTGCATTATTTATCAGAATAGCCAAGAGAAACGTTTTAGAGGTTGGCCATTAAAATGTGAGGACTTTGGTTTTTCTGGGACACCCTAGTGCCTATAATTATATCACTCTCGGCTTTGAAGTTCACGGATCAAGATGAGTTGACAAGGTCAAACTTGCTGTCCGACAATAATCCATCACAATAATCATCACCTTCCTGAATATCAGCTCTGGTGGTAGTGATGATGTCACAAAGTTCTGCGTGTTTTGTCTCCGCTGTATGATTTGCTGCAGTTGTTTTAAGCCTTAACACGCATTTTTCTTGAGTGTGAGGTTTCTAACTACTGCGGCTATCGTTCCTCTCCGACCACTTTCTCGCTGTGCCTCCAAAAACAAATGCTCTTGCTGAATTTTTATTAGGAGAACTGTTAAACTAATCATCCAGGTGGTCTTGAAACATTTGCTGATATGCAAAAACCTTTCCAATGCATAATTAAGAATAATTGCTTAAAAACGAAAAATGCACTTGCACAGAATTTCAACTGGTTTGAGCAAGTCATAAATATTTTTCAATCTTCAAAATATTTTGGCTATAGAGTCTCAATATAAGCCATAACCAAATAGTTGGTTGGAGGATTAGAAAAAATATACATGGAAATTCTCCATTAGGGATGGGAACACCCTAATACACATGCATACTTGCATGTATAAATTTATACATATGTAAAATTGTAGGCCTACATAGGTTCGTTCATTTCAGTATGACTTGCATGTTTTTCAGTATACGGTTTTACAAACGATGACCTGTCATTGCTGCTTTTAATAATTTTGTCTAAAGTGGCGACTTTACATGTTATACCTGGGAACCATGTCCTCGAACTGAATGTTTGGTCCTCAAAATTATATGTCACTTTATCATATCTGATTATAATAATAATTATATTCGTTTATTGAGAAAGACAACTCTAATTGGCACACCGCAATCAGTTACAATGTCAATGCTAAGTATAATTAATGCAATTTGGACATCAGTCTGGGATTCTTATTAGTTCTCATTATTTCACTTTCCAGTATCCACATTTATGTATGTGTGTATAAAAATTGTATATGGGCATTTACATAGCGCCTTACAAGAAACTCACGATGGCGCTAAACGTAGCTACCCAACAGATAGTCACGCCCGGTGTTTACACGCAGAGCGCCACCGCCATCCTATGTACTAATACTAATACTAACATTAATATTACTAACAATATTAAAGAATAAAAAATAATTATAATAATAACAATAATAATACTAAAAATGACGCTCAACGACGTCTTCGAAAGCTCAGAAAGAATCTCTAGAGCGCTGGTCGCCATAAACTGTCGTATGAATAACTGTGTAATGTGTATGCTCGTTTGTCAAAGGAAAATGGAGATACAGCCTACCGAGTGTCCGGAAAGAGGTCGATGAGCGGATGACCGAGGCGTCAGTGACAGGCCTGGAAGTAAATGTCCGTGGATCTCTACCAACTGTTGCACCTTTGTCTCCATCTGCAACAACCAAGCAGACTTCAGTTACACAACAACTGGGTGGTCTTCCCTTAGCGCTGGCCAGTCATCATTCCGGCTCGTAACTCTATTTATATCCTTTCATTCCTGAGGTATTGTCCATACTTTATTTACCATTACTATTTATCTACCAACAAATAATTATATCATTTTTTATGAAATTTAAAAAGTACCATTGTCATGACACTTGACTTTAAAATCACAATGTTCGACTAAATGCAACAATAAGATACATGCAGTTGAAGCAAATTGTGATAATTATAATAATCACAGGAAAACTGTAGTGATTATAAAGTAACCTGCTCACTCTATACAAATCGTTAATTAGGTTTCATTCATGAACATCAAAATTTTGTGGGCCTAGGCATGGTTACAAGCGCCATCTTAAGAAACTAGTATCGAAATGGTTGTTGTCTGACTTACTTAAATTTACATCTAACACCAGAATGATATCCCCAGCCTAAATAAGATAGACAACATATTCACCAACTCAATTGACGGTATACTTGAATCTGCTATACTCACAGCTGATATATCGGACCATCTCCCAGTCATAACTTGGATTAACTTAAATGAACTTAAATAACATAAGAAACTTGAAAATGACCCGCTCATTCTCGAATGATAATATTTCGCACTTCAGAAGTTTATTAGATAATGCTGATTGGAAGCCTGTACTCGACCTCTGTGCCCATAATGAACCCGACTTATCCTACAAGGTATTCGTTGATACTTTCAAAGCTGCTTACAATATGGCATTTCCATTACGTCCTGAAAAGCTATCTAAAAAAACACCCCGCAACAGCCCTGGATGACGCAAGCTTTACTTAAATCCACCAAAACTAAACAAAAATTATATAAGCAGTTTATTAAGAATCCTACCATAGAAAATAAAACTATCTTTACCAAATATCGGAATAAATATAAATCACTTAGAATTAAAACGGAACAAACCTATTATGCTAACGAATTTACAAAATATAACAATGACATTAAGAAAACCTGGCAAGTTATCAGAAATCTAGTCAAAACTACTAACAGAGACGCATGGATAAAGGAAATAAAACTTGAGGGTGACCTAGTAAATGATCCTGAACGCATGGCTGCCAAATTTAATGCATATTTCTCCAGTCTTGCACAAGTCCTATCTGATAAAATCCCCCCTCTGAGAAACATTTTCGAGACTTCATGCCCCCTCCTCTGTCAACTCTTTTGTTCTCTTACCTACTAATTTGCTTGAACTAATCAACATAAACAAAACTCTAAAATCTACGCACAGCTCGGGCTGTGATGATATTGATCCCTATATAACGTCTCAAGTCATGGACCTCGTCCTCCTGGCTGATACACTTGCTGAAGTTATAAACTGCTCATTGAGTGAAGGAATGGTACCATTAGAAATTAAGATGGCCAGAGTCCTACCAATCTATAAACAAGGAAGTAAATCTGAATTAGCTAATTACAGACCCATCTCTATACTACCTTTTTTCTCCAAATTTTATGAAAAAGTACTCTATGACCGTCTATTCTCCTACATTAAGCAAAAGAATATCCTGTACCCCCTACAACACGGTTTCCAACCAGCTCACTCAACATCTATGTCCCTAATTGACATTCAAGATAAAATTTCTGCTGCTATGGATAATAACGAATATTCCTTAGGTATTTTTTTAGACCTAGCAAAGGCCTTTGACACGGTCAATCATAAGATTCTCTTGAATAAACTTGAACACTATGGAATTATTGCTCCCACATCACCCTACTTTGTTAGCTTATTTTGCAACTCATGTTGACCTACTGTTTAATTGGTTATATTTTTCTTTGATCATTTATCTTCTTCATTACTCAAACATGTTGTACCTTTAAAACTATGATAGAGTTGTGTTTATTTGTTTATGTTTGTTATGTTGTCTCTTATCGTTGGGAACAATAAATTGATTGATTGATAAAACTCTTAATGTTCAAAAAGTAGTTTAAATGTACTTACTATGTAACTCAGCATTTGCGCTAACAGTTGATTTTGTAAAGCACCTTAGAAGTATACCTTGATACTAGGGTTGCTACCCGTCCCTATTTTGTCGGGACCGTATCGATTGCGAGGTAAATGTCCCGCGTTCCTATTTGACCTCTAACAACATTTTGTGGCTTAAAACACAATACCCGTTCTATACTTGTCAAACACCGCTATACGGTTCTAACGCAGGCGAAGTGAAATTTGAAGAAGTTAGAACAGTCAGCACTATTCTTCAGAACTTCTTCTAAGACTTCATCTGCTCTGTTCTGCAAATTCTAATACAAACTTGCAAAAACGTAATGAGCTTGTGTTGTCCGGCCAGTGAGCAATGCTCCAGTTGAAAGACTTTTCAATAATGAAGAACCTATGCACTGACAAGCATAAAAGAATGCGTGTTGAACATGTGGAAGCTGAATTGCATGTGAAAACAAATTAATCCTGAAACTGAAATGTGCGGAGTTCTACAACTTCGTTTTAGGACAGAAACCGTTGTCGAAGCCTGTGACGAGTAATTCAGAATACAGCTTTAAATCAAAATCATGATCATCGCATAACTAAACTGCTTGAACACTTGATCTGATCGACAGAATCTGCATGTGCTCTTAAATTTAAACTATTTATTAAAAAATTAAAAAATTAAAATAAAAATTCTTAAAGTTAACGTTAAAATCTCAGCCACAATTTCACAAAATTGCATAAATCAATGTTGGAAATGAACCATGATATAAAATGTAATAAAAATTATAAAAATATATTTGTGCATGACGCAAAATCTTTAATAACGACATTTAAGCAAACAAATCACTCGTTTGCGAGACTTGCACCGCCGCCTCTGGACCCACATCGTGACTCGCGAGGTGTTTCAAGATAAAATTGCCTACCGCCTTCAGTGGCGTAACAACCATATAACGAGGGTGAAAAAGACCAGGGCCCCTGAGGGCTCAGGGACGCCCAAGCGTGTTAACTAAAAATATTCATGTACTTTTTCCGTTTGGCCGTAACAATATTTAGGAAAAGGTCACATTATGTCAGTAGGCTATGCGTCTCAGTTAGGCCTACAAGCTCAATCACTGCAGGCGTTTAACCAAAGCAGAATCGATAGGCGGATGGTCAAGATCCAAAGGGTCAGGCAGGCAGACAGTCATACGGCTACGGTGGGTGGTGTTTAGAGTTGAAACGGCGAGAGAGGTGAGGAGAAGAGGAGGAATCATGAAAGGATTTGTGAAAAAGCAGTGTTTTCAACTTTGAGTGAAAGACGGTTCAAAGACCTGTGGAGAGATAGCGAGAGGTGAGGTTTTGATGAGCTTCTAGATTGTGTCAGGTATCGTAATACTGCATGGCGGGAGTTTGTTCCAGAGAGGTGGAGCAGCTATGGTCATGCACCGAACTGCAAACTTTAGTGATGAGGTGGTTGGACGGTGAACAACTGACGGAGATAACGCAGGGTTGAGAGGATTGAAGAAGTGTTGTAGGCGAGTGATACGAGTTTATAATATATATATATATATATATATAATTCATCTATATATATATATATATATATATATTAGGGTGGTTCTTAAAAATAAAAGTGTGAAACTAATGTTCGCCAAGGTTCCATTTGGTTCCATTCCATCCAGAAACATCACACAAAAAGTTGTATGAAAAATTTTAATATTTAGGACTGCCACAACACCGTCAAAGTTTCACCGTTTATCAAATATAGGAACTCGAACAGTAGGTGATAACAGTTGTAATCAAAAACTGAAAACTGAACACTTACAACCAGGAATAAATTCAACTGCCTGTAGTAATTCAGATTACAGCAAATCATTACATTTATTGCATGCCTGGTTACTAGTGATTGAACACTTGATTAGTGATTAAAATTATTTATTAGTGTTATTAAATTATTGACTAAATGGTAAAAAATTAATAACTTCTACAAATATGGGCATATTCTGAAAATTAACACATAATTTTATTCAGTTTTAAGAGCTTTTCTGGCGGTATATTGAATGGCAGTTAGTTAGTGTTCAATTAGAATAATAAAAATATATTTGTGCATGACGCAAAAGCTCAATCACTGCAGGCGTTTAACCAAAGCAGAATCGATAGGCGGATGGTCAAGATCCAAAGGGTCAGGCAGGCAGACAGTCATACGGCTACGGTGGGTGGTGTTTAGAGTTGAAACGGCGAGAGAGGTGAGGAGAAGAGGAGGAATCATGAAAGGATTTGTGAAAAAGCAGTGTTTTCAACTTTGAGTGAAAGACGGTTCAAAGACCTGTGGAGAGATAGCGAGAGGTGAGGTTTTGATGAGCTTCTAGATTGTGTCAGGTATCGTAATACTGCATGGCGGGAGTTTGTTCCAGAGAGGTGGAGCAGCTATGGTCATGCACCGAACTGCAAACTTTAGTGATGAGGTGGTTGGACGGTGAACAACTGACGGAGATAGCAGGGTTGAGAGGATTGAAGTGTGTTGTAGGCGAGTGATAACAGTTTATAATATATATATATATATATATACTATAATTATATATATATATATATATATATATATATTAGGGTGGTTCTTAAAAATAAAAGTGTGAAACTAATGTTCGCCAAGGTTCCATTTGGTTCCATTCCATCCAGAAACATCACACAAAAAGTTGTATGAAAAAATTTTAATATTTAGGACTGCCACAACACCGTCAAAGTTTCAGCCTTTATCAAATATAGGAGCACTCGAACAGTAGGCATAATAGTTGTAATCAAAAATGAAAACTGAACACTTAAACCAGGAATAAATTCAACTGCCTATAGTAGGTCCAGATTACAGCACAATTACATTTATTGCATGCCTGGTTACTAGTGATTACACTGATTAGTGATTAAAATTATTTATTAGAGTTATTACTATTATTGAGGAAATGGTAAAAAAAAAATAACTTCTACAAATATGGGCATATTCTGAAAATTAACACAAATTTTATTCAGTTTTAAGAGCTCTTTCTAAATTTATATTGAATGGCAGTTAGTTAGTGTTCAATTAGAATATTTTACAAGAAAATGTAAATTTTTCTCGAAAAACGCTTTGTCTCGTAACTTTGGCCCTCTGGTTGGGGCGGAAGACATTAATATTTTTGTAAATTTTGAACAGTGTTTGATCCATGCCATTAGGCAACTTTTGGTTGCTATTACTTTTCAATTTCTAATTTTCGCTTATTTTCCACTCCACCCTTTTGTGTATGCTTGTTCGAATAGATTTGTGGTTATCGGTCTCAGGAACTCACGGATCAAATACCACTTGAAATGCCAATAAAAATAAATAATAAACAATCGACGAGAACATAAACATTGTAGAAATTATTTTTCAGTTGTGCTTAAGTAAAATCGTCCAGCTTTTCTGTTGAAAACTAAACATAGGTCCAAAAATGCGAATCAAATACTTATACTGAAATGACGAAAATTATCTGTAAAAGTCAAAATTTCAAAGACGTTGTGGCAGTCCTAGATATTGTTCCGAACTGATAATTTTTGTGACTACATTACTGGACTAAACCAATTGGCACGGAATGCCGGGTTGGCGAAAGTAAACAACTGAAGTTGAAAATTTTCCATTAGAGATGCAATACCCTATATATGTATATATATATATATATATACATTCAGATATTTTTAGCCAGTGGAGTGATTTTAGGACAGGTGTATTATGGTGGTGTTTGAGCATTTGGGGGGACAGCACGGACGAGGGCATTTTCAATAGCTTGGTGGCGGTGTATTTGGGTGACATTTTTATTGAGAGAGAATTGCAGTAGTACAATTTAGTGTGAATTACTGATGTTGCGATTGTCGATACAGCTTTGAAGTCGAGCATAGGGTGGATTCTGCGAAGGTCGCGGATAGCTATGGCCAATTAATGTGGCTTGAAATATGGATTATTGAAGATAACGCTTAATATATGTTTTACCTAACTGTGTTTTAGATACATGTAGCTATCTCAATATATTCACTCTTTAGTCTTGTTAATGGGTAAGGGCCCCAAACTAGATGTCCCAGCTTCATCTTCCCATGAATCATTTGCAACTTGACTCGCAACAGTGAAATTACCTGGTTTTGGCTCAAATATTGTTACTATCTAACATGCTATTAGTTAATTTAGTTGTTTTATCTGATTGCTGTTTGTGTACTTGTAATTTTGAATGCAAAATGGTTCAATAAACTCAAACTCAAACTCAAACAAAGCTTAGAGTGTCCAAGGGCACCCGGCTAGTTTGTTACGCCACTGACCGACTTCCTAGTTTAGAAAGGTGGCAACCATACTTGCTATGGACGATGCGATATAAAGTTTCAATAGAATTACATCAAGCTGCAAAGTGCTAAACTTGTTTCAAAGTTCGAAATAAAACAACATAAGCAGCGGTGTCCATTAAGAAGCGGTTGTGATAATTCACCTAAAAATTTTGATTCGTAGATTTGTGTGCGACGAAAATGTGGAGGATGAACTAGGAATAGGTATAACAATTCTTCATGGAAGACGAAATTGAAACATTTCAAAGAGGCGAAATGTGGCTATTAGGCCTAAGTTCGTATTTTAAGAGCTCAAAAACAAGATTAGGGCCTACATCCAGATTGCTTTATATAATTATGTTTAGAACAAAAAAGAAGAGCAGTTTCCTAATCTATCCAAAGAGGCACTGGTGGATATGAAGTGTTAGCGATTTCATTTGTCTTATCTTCGGATGAGGGCAAATGCCCAGTCTTTCCCTTACCGTCTGATCTTCCACAGATAGGGTACACTCAGTTTACTCACGACAGCATAGTCAGCCGGTATCACGAAATAGAGTATCCGTCCTAAGACTATCCGGGGAGATGTATGAATTTATCCCCCCGGATGGAATTAACCGGTTTAGAGTATCCGTGGGGATAAACCATTCTATCCCCATCGTCATACGCATCACGATAGCCTCGACGAAAATTCAGTCAAAATCACCAAAAACGAAGTAAATTAATTTCAGGTCGACGTACATACTAAAGATACGCAACTTAAAATATTGTATGTGTGCAATAAATCCAAACAGTACGACTGAATACACGTAGAAACCGCCAAAAATGCAAACTAAACCGAATACTCCATTTTGCTAAGGGGGATACTCATGTATGGGGGATACTCTATTTCGTGACGCCGGCGCTATTACAAGCTGAGTCGGCTAGGACGCAGATGAGCCGAAATCTCGAAGTAATTTACGACACTGGATGGGTTGAGTCCCCGACATATTATTGGTCTAGCACACTAAGCACTAGAGTGACTAGACTATCGCACGCCCCAGGTTACAACGATAAAAATCGTATAATGATAAAAAAACTGTGATCTTATCTATATGACACAGAAATGTTGAAATTTACCTGACCGATCAGCTTCTGATTCCGATAAACCTACAATAATGTCATAATCAAGTTTATTTGATCCAAACTAAATAATTGTTACAACATAAAGTTATTAGGGCCATATCCAACATAAACCTATTGCTACATTCGTCGGTACAATTTGAAAATCCTCATGTCCTTTAATCTTTACTTCAGATGTATCTTTGGTATTACAGCCACCAAAACCGTCATCTCTTTCTTCCTCCTCATCCGTATCCATGAAGAATCGGTTTTCGTAACCTACCCCCGGACTCTCAGAATTGTTACCTGTTTCTGTTGAAACATGTCTTATGCGAAGGTCAAAGACTGGTTGCGGATATCCATGTGCCATGCATGTTACTGTGTCGTCAACTACCACTGTTTCCCCACAAGGCATATTGTTACACAGTAGCGTAACGTCAGATGGAATAGCTAAAAGCGCGAATGCACATACAATACGTAATTCAAAGCAAAATATCATCATCGACTAATTTCTGAATAATTTGCATCACAGATAAATGAAATTTAAAACGTTTATATTTCAATTCGGTAAAATATATCCGCAAAGTAGGTGTTAAAATGAAAGGAGTAAGCTCTTAAAAGGAGGGCAATCGGAATGTATGAGAACTTGGACTGCGACGTTTCTTATTATTGCTCAAAGTTACAAAGTTTTACAATGGATAATTAATCTGCATTATGCTACTTTTTAAGGCAAGACTGGCTTTAGAGCAATAACCAGGTATGTCGGAAATTATGAGTTTCGGGAAAATGGCTTCAAAGATCTGATACTTCAAACTGCTGTATCTAAGCCATTTGACGACATATCGACGAGCTGTTTGAAGCACTATGTAACTTATTGTCTTTAACTAAATTGGTACATGATGCTATGCAAAAGATAACATTATTGTTTTTTACACGACATTTTGCTTTATACCGGGTTATTGACATAAACAACACTTCACCATCAATATCATTACGGGTGCAGTAACAGGTTATGTGGACAAAGTTTATTCTCTAGCGGCTGCATTGAAACACATGTCGTCTGGTGTTAGTCGACATACCTTATTCTTGCACCAAATGGTCGCTATTGCACAGTGCGAAAATCATGCAAGAAGCGGGTATGTCAAATAACCTGAGTGTTGCTCCGGTGTCATAACAAAGATTACAAGAAAAAAGGACAATTTTGTTATCATACCTAGATATTGCAACGAAGTAACGGTAGAATACTGCCGGATGCACAATACCATGTTATGTTGACATAACGTTTTTACAAAAATTACGATAAAAAATATTCAGATCTAGACCAAATTCGCAAGGGATATAGATTATAGATTACTATATTCCAATCACGCTGGCATACTTTTTAGCAATAAAGAGGTATGTCGACGTACCGAGGTATTGCTCTAAAATCTTCAATTGACTAAATATTATGTAGGCTTAATTGGTGACGCATATTCTCAAATTGTTAGTTTGGAAAGATTGTGTACGCCTTTATTTGCAAAAGTCTAACTACTTACCCTCTAAGTAGATTTTAGGAAGGTTACAAACCACCTCCTTATTAAACACAGCCGTCCATTTTGAGCTCAGAAACATCGGTTTGTTTGGGACATGCCTTCCATTTGAAGGAAATTCGAGGCGACAGCTATAAGCGAGGATAACCGTTTCAGCCTTGACTCTGACTGGGCTGCAGATCTTAGAACCAAGACTTCGCTGAATTCCACAGGTCTTTGTTTCTCCTATGATTTCGCTTTTGTCATAGTTATTGCGGAAGATCAGAGATGCATTCCACATTCCGTTGACTATGACACTACAGCTCAGGATCAACATGTCACCCGCCTTCGGATTCTGAGGCTTTGATGTAAAGCCACACTCGTGTTTCTCTACAGAGTACATTAACACCTCGATTATTTGACATGTCCTTACCTCTTTTATTTTCAGTGTCACTGTTATTACTAAATTGTTAACCTTCAAACTTTCTCAAAGTTGAGGAAAATATTGATATGCCATAGAGATCGTGGCATTCAAAAATATAAATTTTCAATCTCAGTTGCGCTCTTATTAGCCTACTTAGTCATGATTCCTCCTGGTATGCTCTTGGTTGCCTATAGAATTTTGTTTGAAGTATAAGCTTACATATTGGCCTGTGCGTTTATATTATTCACATTTTAGAGACCTCTGTTTTTTCTTACCTTCTTACATTTTCTTACATTTTCATGTAATTTAGCGTTTTTGTTATTTCAATATCACTTAATGAAAAGGAGTCTAGTAAACAATAATTAATGTTGTGACTCAAATGTTGCTCCGATTTGTTGGCAAATTCGTTCCGTTAAATATTTTAGGTTAACTCTTTTTGTATTCCTAATAAGACAGAAATAGCAGTTAAGTACCGTACATGATATCAGCATTGCAAGGATTTACGGCATAGCTCATGGAACAAAAGTGGACTACAAATCCAACAACTTGTT
Source organism: Aporrectodea caliginosa (assembly GCA_020284085.1). Taxonomy (NCBI): domain Eukaryota; kingdom Metazoa; phylum Annelida; class Clitellata; order Crassiclitellata; family Lumbricidae; genus Aporrectodea; species Aporrectodea caliginosa. The sequence continues at coordinate 397,963 of JACEVL010000086.1, read as the reverse complement.
GCCTGTATAATGATGCTCAGGCATAATTATTTTAAAGTTCAGTCAATATGGATTGACCAGAGGCCGTTCGTGTTTGACAAATTTGTTGGAGATCTTTGAGGAGGTCTATGAGAGGATTGACAAGGGAAACCTGTTGATGTAATTTTCCTAGATTTTGCCAAGGCTGGCCAAAGGTTTTAAGCCGGTGGGATTAGAGGGCAGGTACTAGCATGGATCCAATGCTGGTTATCAGGTAGAAGACAAAAGGGGGCATATGTGATAAAGATTCTAGCTGAACGACAGTGCTAAGTAGAGTGCCACAAGGATCACTGCTGTTCGTACTTTTTTATTAATGACATAGACGATGAGACTTCATTGAAAATTTCTGTTACCTGTTACTTTTTTTATTAATGACATAGACGATCAGACTTCATCGAAAATTTCTAAGTTGCAGTGCAGTGTGTGATGACAGGGAAGCGGAGATACTGTGGGGAGATCTAAGAATAATGTTAGAATGGTAACAGGACTGCAAATTCTCTTTTATTTGGAAAAGTGCTTAGTGATGCATAGGGGCAAAGAAACAAAGAGTTTATTTATGAAAGTGAGTAAGGAAGAAAGGGACTTAGGAGTGATTATGCGCAAGTGTAAAACCTTCAAGGCAAAGTGCTGAAGCAGCATAAAATGCTTACTCAACTTTAGGGATGATAAAATTAATAAGGACAGTAGTCGCCAGAGACCTGACATACAAGTGCGAAGGTTGTACAAATCGCTGGTTATGTCACAGTTGGAATACTGCATCCAAGTATGAAATCCATACCAATGTTAGTACTAAATTGTAATCCATGCCTGAAATAGGACATGGAATAAGCCGGAGAAAGTGCAAAGGAGAGCTACAAAAAGATTGTAGACTTGTAGAACGGCTTGAATGATAGCCTACTGCTGTCTCAGTGGACACGATCACAGTTTTGGGGGCAGCTAGGAAAATTGGACTGTAAAGTGTTCCAGGTTAATTGCATTGGTTCTAACACAGTCTTCTGAAACACTTAAAACCCTTGTTATGTTGTGTTAGAACTTTCTTGCAATTATAAATCTTTGCAAATTGGTTAATGCATCGACTTCCAAGAAATTCTCACCGAAAGTCATGAGAGTGATCGCCACATCAAAGGCTTGGCTTTTTTCAGAACCTTTTCCTGCACTTTCCCCTGTTCCATTTTCTCCAACAAACACTCGGAATAAGTCAGAGTAACCAAGTTGAACCCTCCGGATTCTCAGCCATCGATTCAGTTTATCAAACGTAAAAACACTTTGCCAAGAAGTGTTATAGGTCTCCGGAAACTTCTCCGAGTTGGTAGAACCCACACGACCAACCTCTCTGCCAACTGAAGGTCGTAGTTCGCCATCAAAGTTTAGGCTAAACCATCGCATACCGATTGGAGGAGGTGAGATTGGTGACAGGATAGCTACATCCGTTCCAACTTCTGCGACATAGTTGACCACGTTAATTGTATGATTCTGCAGCCAATCGCTATAGTCTTCCACGGAAAAAGTGCCTGTGAACCACATCGTCACATTAACTGGAACTCTAACTTAAAGATATAATCATGTCATTTCAATAGAATACAAGCCGGCCCGAATTATAATGCTTAATTCTGAAGAAAAATCTAGGGATCTATATTAGGAACATTTACTGAAACATACAAGATGACTAAGCTTACAAGGGTGAGCCTGAGCCTACACTGAACTATGATATAAAATCAAAAGATATAGAAAAATTCTGCATCTTGGCGCTGTACGACAAATTAATATTTCTGTAGCCTATTGACCATAAGTGTAGGCCTACTGTGTCTTGTATTTGCGGAAGATAGCTGTAACATGACATTGTTTGGTCAAGAGAAATTACATTTCAGCATCTAAGATCAAGATAACAGAACAATTTTCAGAAAGACGACAATGTAGACTAAACAATTATGTCAAAGCTGACGATGTTTTGATCATTGTGATCTCAATAAATTAATTCGCGCAAACTACTTCGGTTTAAATACGACGATGCTTTCTATACAGTATGCAACTTGAGATTACCTGACTGATCAGCTTCGGTTTTCGATAAACCTACAAAAAGTCAGGCGATGCAAGGTTAGAAGCTTAATGCAAATGCATGCTTATCGCAAGTCTATAAACAGCAGCTTGCAGAGGTACGGTTCTGCAGTCGGGGCACATTAATTAAAATGTCTTTTCAGCAACACGATCAGATGCGTTTTGCTTCTCAAAGTCTTCAACTTCCATATTTTGATCATCAAGTCGAGTCAGCACAATGTCATGTCAAATTAATTGGAACATTGTTTAATATAAACTCATGACTGCTAAAGCACTTTAATTATAGCGCAGATGGCTTGAATTCTAGTGTGCTTCAATGGAAACCGCGGTCAAAGTCAAAAACCGTCTGAGAAGACTGATCGAAATTCGATATGCCTTTCTAAAGAGGTATAACTAGATCTACACAGTATTTCTGTTAACGCCCAAATGACCGTTTTTACGTCCTTAACAAATGTCCAAATTTCTCAGACAAGGCGTAAATAACGTTCCAATCAAAGTTCGACCGTACGTACGGAACGTACGCTATTTTTTCTGCTGAAATGCGTACCGTACGCGTACGCTATTTTTTGGCTAAATTAATAAATAGCGTACGCTAATTTTTATATTTTTTTATTATAGAATTAACAAGGAATAACAAAATTACAAATTAAAGAATGGAAAACGTTTTAAAACAATTCGTCAGCCTGTTTTATTTCTGTAGATAAAATAATCAAATTATACAAAATAAAAACAAAATAATAATTTACCTCTTCGCTGAAACGGAACTACAAATAAGAACTGTAAAGTGACGTAATAACGACGAGAAAAAAACGATGAGAAATGAGGAGACAAAATGTGACGTCACGAGAAGCAACTAATATTAAAGGCTGTTCATACGTACGGAATACGAACGTACCGTACGCGTACGCTATTATTTTTAGTAAATTACGTACCGTACGCGTACGCTATTTTCTGCTGTAACGTAACTTTGGTTCCAATGGTGAGTGGCATACGTCCATTTGTTTATCGTCAGACGTAGGCCTATACGCGTCAAGCACTATGGCTACTGACATATTATTTCGTCGTTATGTGGATCGGTCTGTGATTAGTATGCCTACTATTGTTTCTTGTCGTAGGCTATACACTTAGGGTGGTCGCATCTCTAATGGAAAATTTTCAACGTCATTTTTTTACTTTCGCCAACCCGGCATTCCGTGCCAATTGGTTTAAAAGTAACGTAGCCCAAAAATTATCGAGATCGAACAATATCTAGGACTCGCACAACGTCTTTGAAATTTTGATTTTTACAAATAATTTTCGTCATTTCGAGTATAAGTATTTGATTCGCATTTTTGGACCTATGTTTTTTTTCAACAGAAAGGCTGGATGATTTTACTTAAGCTCTAAAAAATAATTTCTACAATGTTTATGTTCTCGTTGATTGTTTATTATTTATTTTATTGGCATTTTTAGTGGTATTTGATCCGTGAGTTCCTGAGACCGATAACCACACATCCATCCAAGCAAGCACACAATGTTAGGTCTAACTTAAATCTCCAATGCACGACAGTGAACCTACACACTAAGCACATAGTGTCACATATATTATGTAATATATAATACTATTATAGTATATTATACATTATACAATTACATATTATACAAGCACAAAGTTTCCATATAAAAGTGTGTGTTCTGAACTAAATCCCCTTTTAGTTCCAGTTGTAACTATGGACCTACTGTTCTTCCTTCCTCTTCCATAGGCTATATAACATGCGCTTTATTTTCCCCATTAGAAAAGTATTCTTCGTTGGAAAAATTGTAATCAACAGCACTTTACATAATAGGGAGACCAGGGTAAGAGAGGCCCTTTTTAGAACACATTTTATATTTTCAAAAATAGATAACATAATGCCACAAATGTTCATATATGCATGTTGGAAACTCATAAAGCTAACAGAAATACCTTGAAAATTGACTATGTGTGATAAAATATTTTGCAAAATACGCCAAAACACAAAGTGGAAATGCCACTCTTACCCCTACACCTTGGATAAAAGTGACATATAGCCTACCGCTGCTCATGCCCAAGTGGTTGGACAAGTTTGACATGAAGGCAGTGCTAATGGTAATTGGGCTATCTGAATTATTTGTTTCACATTTAACAACAGTACCGAGAAAATGAATTAAAACTGTCATTTCTAATCTTACATAAGAAAAATTGATAATTATTAACGACAGTAATTACAGTAAAAATTGCTTGTCGCCGGGCTCAATAGAACGCAGCTTTCATGGCACCAGAACTTGCATGTTATGCATTGAATCCACGTTTCTCCGTGTTGGTCGCTGTAAACTGTAAAGCTCTGCAGTAAGAACAGTGGAGGCTGGTGTCACTCTCCACTTTATGACACTCTGCTGTTGCTGGTTCTGTTTCTTCTGCTTTTGGTTCCTCTGCTTTCTGTTTCTTCTGTTGCTGGTTCTACTTCTGATTTTTCTGCTTCCGGTTCTTCTGCTTCTAGTTCTTCTGCTGCTGGTTCTGCTTCTGGTTCTTCCGATCCTACCACCTCTGCTTCTGGTTCTTATGCTTCTGGCTCGTTTGCGTATCTGCATCCCAAGCAACTCGTTCTCGGCACCAACAATTAAAGGTGCGTGCCGTCAAGCGATCAAGGCCCAATTGTCATTGACTAAGTACCTCAGTAGCAATAATAATAACTGTAATAAATTATTTTAATCACTAATCAGTGTAATCACTAGTAATCAGGCATGCATTAATGTCAGTGTGCTGTAATCTGGACCTACTACAAGTGTTTGAATTTATTCCTGGTTTGTGTATTCATTGTTGATTACAACTATTATGCTTACTGTTCGAGTGTTCGCATATTGATATATGGTAAAACTTTGATGGTGTTGTGAGAGTCCTAAATATTAATATATTTTCATACAACTTTTTGTGTGATGTTTCTGGATGGAATGGAACCAAATGGCACCTTGGCGAAAGTTAGATTCACACTTTTATTTCTAAGGACCACCCTATTATACACACTTTCGTTCGAACTTGAAAATGCTGTCTTCAACATTGATTATAAAGTTTGAGTGTGTATTCTGTAATGTAATACAGTTTTACACCCGGTTTGATCTCGACATTAGAAATTAGCTATATACGTCCAATATTCTAGGTCAGGATATAAGTAGGCCTACGTCTTCTTTGGGCTCTAACGGAAACACTGGGTCTACACATGCACATACTTGGACCTATATACAATCTGTTGAAGTTAATTACGATGTTTTTGTGTTTCATATAATAAACAGCTATTTTAAGTCAAATTAAGTAACCAAAGCATAATTCAAATAGGCCTAATTATGATTAAAACAGGCTATCAGTAACTGAAGCGCTTGTTAGAATGAGTTTCAGTTTCGAACAATCACATAAATTAGATAAACTTAAAGCATACCCGATGCCAGACATGTCAGGCACAGCAGCCCTAGAACCAGTAAGACTGTACGAGTTGTCTCCATTCCTGTCGTGAATGCGTGCATTTGTAGACCGAGTTTCTCTTTCAATCGCAACACCACCTGTACAGTTTACGTTCAGAAAATACTTCTTTATTAATTTTATTCGTAATCGTAATCGTAAACTTCAAACTTCTAAAGATCTTGAGCATTTTCACGAGCGCTTTCTCATGCACATTAATAATTCATTCTTGAAGAAAGAACTTCAAATAAGTTAGCCGAACACTTTCCTTAGTTTTTCTGCTCAGGTCACTTTTGAGTAAAGACAGTTTTATATACCATAAAATTATTTCTTGCTGCTTTTACAAAACTAAACTGTACAAGTGAAATGACAGTTTTGGTACAAATTTATACAATATACTGGAAGCATTTACAGAATTTAAATTATGAGTACGCATTGATATTTTTTCTTTAAACAGTCTTGCCTCTCAAAAACAGTCAACATCAAGCGAAAGTTTAAAGAACCAAAAAAGCAACAAATCTCGGCTAATGGACGATCTTTTCCAGTTAGACAGTCGCACATAATAAAAAGAAATTAAATATATTAAATGCACGAAAGATTTTGAATAGCTATAGCCAGGCTGGTCCGTACATCCTGGGTGAGCCGAGGTTTGCATTAATTCTGTGTGTATAGGCCTATGCATGTATTCAGGTGTGGGTAAGTTCACATGGAGACAATTGTTTTAATTTTACCACTGGGTCAACCTAGGTTTAGATAGTATTGGTTATGGAAGGACATTCGCTGGCGTATTTGATATTCTTCGGTGAGGGCGCGGTGGTGTAGGGGTATGTTCGGTGCCTTGCAGCCGGAGGGTTGCGGGTTCGAATCCACCTCAAGCCGCCGCGTAGGGATCCTGGGCAAGTCCTTCTCTCACAATTGCTCATGCGCTTCGGCGTGAAACTCCGATTCAGTGTCCGTCTGTCCGCGCTGTAGTCGGGAGCGCCTCTGAGTAGAAATCTTGAAGGGGCGCTATAACAAGTGCTCATACATACATACATACATAGGCCTACTGTGGTAGAATTTCTCGCAATCATAATCGAAAACCCTGTATTTCTTCAGCAACCAAAAGCTAAGTTGTGGAGGTCAGCTTTTCACAAGCGCTTAACTGAAAACAACATTGCTCAGGCAGACAGGTTAATGCGAGTTTCCGTGCTAAATTTAACGATCAAACAAAAGGTTTTGTTGCTAGGATCCTATACAGACTACGTACTAAGTATGCTGTTGCGAATGTTGCTTGGAAATGGGACAATGAGAATGATATGGTGAACAGGAAAATCAAGATAGTAATCTACCGAATTAACCTAAACAGAATATTTGGTTGCGACTTTTGGTTTTAAAATATCTTTTACAATACACTAAGGGGTCGTCCATTAATCATGTCAACAAATTTTAGGCAGTTTTTGACCCCCTTCTCCTTGTCAACAACTGTCAAACATTGAGGGACCCCCTAAAACATTATGTCAACAATCCCAGAACCCCCCGCTACAAAAAAGAAACACAATGGCTAATACATGTAGAATCACTGTTAGATTTTTTAACACTAAAAATGCAATCTTGAATTTCAAAATATATGAGTTTAGTTTATTGCCAGCTTTTTAGTAGTATTAAACATTAAGCACGTTATGCATATTTCGCATTACTTAATGTTTTCGCTACCATTTTGAAGGGTCTGTGTTGATTCATTGGAAAAAAATTGTTGACGTCAAATTGTACCGAACCCCCCTCCCTCTTGTCAACAACTGTCAAACTTTTCCAAACCCCTCCCCTATTTTGTTGACATAATTAATGGACGACCCCTAACAAAAACGATAAAACTAAATTGCAGCGGTTACCTGAACTGAATGAAAGAACATCAGTAGCAAAACAAATTTTTAGTCAGTTTTCAAAGAAGGAACTCCGAAAGATAAATGGCGGATGACGCAAGTTCAATGATTATAATTATTTGCCATAATCAACGACTGTGACATCAGTAATTGGATTTACGTCATCAACAACTATAAACGTCACTTGTTGAACCCAGTGATATTGATTTGTTTTTGGATAATTATTGGTCCCGCTTATTATTCACCAAACTTTTGCATAGACTAAAAACATGCACGCAGTTTAACAGGTATTATCTCATCGATATAGGGCTGCCAACCGTCCCGGATTCGCCGGGACAGTCCCGGAATCGGCCTTATGCGTCCCGTGTCCCGGATTGATTCTAAATTGTCCCGGATTTTGGTGTAGATATCCACTTCGCCAGAATTTAATGTTCTTGTTTTCGCACACTAAACTCGACAAGTTGTACGATGAATTTTACGTTTTTCGTTCTATCAGACCTGCCATTGTTGGCTCAACATCGGACAGCGCTAGGTTTAAGTCTTCAAAACTTGAAAAACCACTGACACTCAGTTACTTAGCATTATGCCCTGCGATCTGTCAGTTCTCGTTTCCAACACGTTTTGCGAGAGAGTGTTCAGCATTATGTACGACCTGTTGTCTGACATTCTCAATTGTCTGAGCACCGAACTTTTTAAAGCGGAACTATTGACAGGATAAATGTTTTCTTCATGAAGTTGATTCTAATTTTTGATATATGCCACTTGGCTTTTGATGACTTGACCGCAATTTTTAACGACTATTTTCAGTAGACTGTATATCCTACATCATTAGGCTGACGCAACATTCTTTACATAAGGCTACAGTGATGTGGACTTCGTAAATTGGCAAAGGCATATCGAGTGACAAAGGGCGTCCCGGAATGACAAAGTCAAAAGTTGGCAGCCCTACATCGATATCGATGGTAGGCCTACACCTTCACATAAGTATGTAAGCAAAGATTTCTCTGTTCTCCCTCTTTCCCCATCGATTGAAGTCCATTGAGTTTGATCGTGGTCCTGTGTTGTAAGGTCAGCTCTACGTTTTCTCGAAGAGGCGCTATGTAAATGTGCACTTATATAACAAAAGTCTTTTTTTGTTACGAAATTTTATACATCGCCACTCTATAACAGTTATAGGCGGTTTCTGCGCAGATATGCGACATAATAGGTGCGGTGTGTTCACTAAAGCAGATGACGTTTGGAAACTAGCGGTCTTTCAATGAAAATAAGGGCATCGTTAATTAATTAGAGCAATTAATGGGCTAGAAGTTTTCCATGGTGAATTTTTACAAACGTGGGACGGTTGGGGAAGAAATAGACCTGCCAGTCGAGGGATTTTCTCACCAAGGTTATTTCCCAAATCCGACCGCCGTATTCAGTGTATCAGCAAAATCTACGATTATCGTACATACCATTATGCAAGTAAAGCCTCCTTAGCAACCAGCCTTAAGATCAGCCTCGGCCTCCGTAGCAAACAGTCTAATTAGCAAGCAACTTCCAAAACATTCAACCTTCTTAGCGACCATCCTTCTTGGCAACCAACCTTCGTTGGTTGATAAGAAGCAGGCATCGTCAACGTCAGCCTACAGCCTCTTTATCACCCAGTTTCAAAGGCAGACTCCAACTATTTAGCAACCAGCCCATTTAGCAACCAGCTTCTTCAGCAAACAGCCTCTTTTGCAACCAGCCTCCTTAGAAACCATCTCTTTCAGCAACCAGCCTTCATAATAACCAACGTTCTTAGTAACCAACCTCAATGTCAGCCTCACCCTGTTTAGCAACCACCCTCAAAGCCAGCCTCATCATCCTTACCAACCAGCCTCAGCCTCTTGAGAAACCGTCTTTAGCAACAAGCCTCCGTAACAACCAGTCTCCTTAACAACCAGCCGAATAAGCAACCAGCCTCCTTAGCAATCTCCCCCTTATCAACCGTGCTCAGCAAATGGCCACTGCAGCAAACGTCATCCTTTGCAACCAGTCTCCTTAGCAACCAGCTTCCTTAACAGCTACGCTCCTTAGCAACTAGCTTCACAATTCTCACAATTAACAGCCTCTACTTCTTTAGCAATCAACCTCCTTAATAACCAGCCTCCTTCATAACCAGCCTGCTTAGCAACCAGCTACTTTGGCAACCACCTTCCTCAGCAACCAGTTTCCATAACAACCAACCTCATAGTCAGCTACTGCTTCTTTAGTAACTGCCTTCCATAGCTGCTCTCCTAAGCATCACGCCTCCTTAGCAACCAACTTCCTCATTTGCTAAAAAGAGTGTTGTTAAGAAGATTGGTTGCTAAGAAGATTAGCTGGCTGCTAAGGAGATTGGTGGCTAAAGAGGCTGGTTGTCAAAGAGGCTAAAGCGACCTTGAAGCTGGTTTTTAAAGAGATTGGTTGCTTAGAAGATTGGTTGCTAAGAAGGATGGTTGCTAAGGAAGGCGGTTACGAAGGGGTGCGCTTTTAAGGAGGATGGTTGCTAAGGAAGCAGGATGTTTCGGAGGCAGGTTGTTGCAGATGCTGCGGCTGATCATAAGCCTGGATGCTAATAAGTATGGTTGATCAGGCTTGTTGCTCAGGAGTACGGTTGCTAATGAGTACAGTTGTTAGGGAGTCTGGTTGCTAAGGTTTGTGGTTGCTACGAAGGCTGGTTGCTAGAAACACATTGAGTCTGGTTACTAAGAGACTTGTTGCTAAGGAGGCTGGTTGTTAAACAGACTATCAATCAATCAATCAATCAATCATAGAATTTATATAACGCCTCTTCAAGGGCTCTACTCAGAGGCGCTCCCAAGCCAGGCCTGATCATACAGAAAAGTCTTCAATTGGGCGTAGAAGGAAACCGAGTGAATGCGAGGAGATAACCGAAGGAAAGATGGCAAGACAGGAACGGAGGGCTGAGCGACCCTTACAAGAAGAAGAGAGAGTGAAGATGGTGCATAGGTAGCGAGGAGCTGAACCCAAGACGCTTTGCCAGACGAGAGAGCAAAGCCGATATAGGATACGCTGCCGGAGGGGAAGCCAGTGTAGTGTATGATGCATGTAGGAGGATACGCTACCATAGCGAGGAATGGAACCAACAAGGCGCGCCGCAGACCGAAAGACCCTCTCAAGGGAGGACAAGCGGAATTGAGGAAGACCAGTGTAAAGAGAAGAGCAATAGTCTAGACGAGAGCAGACGAAGGCATGGATAAGAGTAGAAGCAGCAGAGGTTGAAAGAGAGCGAGCAACGACCCTAAGCTGACGAAGATGGTAAAAGCAGGAGCGAGACAAAGAGGAGAGGTGCTTAGTAAAGGTTAGTTCCTGATCCAGGATGACACCAAGGTCTCGTACAGAGGTAGAGAATGATATTAGAGGAAATTCAGATGCAAGAAGGTTCAGGTCAAGTTTTGCCAGCTGCTGGCGGGTACCCAGCCATATGAACTGGGTTTTAAGAGGATTTAGTCTCAGGCTAATGCTGGCCTTGAAGCTGGTTGTGAAGTACGGTGGTTGAAAAGGTGGCTGGTTGCTACGTGGCTGGTTTCTAAAAAGGCTGAGGTTACTGGTTCTGGTGGCGGGTGTATGCCGCCACAATACCTTTAAAATAAGAAGTATAAACATTATTTGCAGTCTTTTATTTAAGTCACAATGATATTTTTATGTATTTTCATATAGCACCTTTTCGGAGCACCATGCTTAAATAGAAGAAGCCCGTTCCAGTAAGTACATACCACGATACCACATGTTTGTAAAGAATTCAATTGTAATCAAATTTCATGCTTACACTGTAGCTCCAACTTCGATATTTGACGATATTTAACGTTTTACCGTTAAGAAATTAAATGTACCAGAACTCACAAAAGAATCTGGCAGTGGCCAGTGCAAGGCTAAAAATATCTGGCATGCAAAGGGTTAAAGCAACGTTTCCCAGAGTGTGTTCGGCAGAACCCAAGGTTCCATGAGGGAAGACAAGAATTCCGTAAAAAATTGGATAACTGTTGTTTGAATGTGTTGTTATAAATCAGATTCTGAGGTGAAGACAAGATTACCAGAGTTGAATTCGAGATCAGTTTGGGTGTACATAAGGGATCCTGCCCTAGTCCTCTGCTGTATAAGTGTATATCGTAGTAATGGACGGAATATATCGGAACATGTAAGAATAGAAGTGCCATGGGAAATGCTGTATGCGGATGACCTAACAGTGGCATACGATGAGGAGGCAGGGACACAGACACGTTTTACTGCTTGGCAGAAGGCAATGGAGAGCAACGGTTTTTAAAATAATGTCAATAAGACAGAAACCATGGTCTGCTCTAAAACGAATGAAACAGGCTGGAAACGTATTGAAACAAACCGAAAATTTAAATATCTTGGATCGGTAATGAACGCTAAGGGTGGTTGTGAGCAATGACGTCTAGAACAGGATGAAGGCAGTTTCGCAAAAGTGGAAAGACTTAACGAGTGTATTGTGTCATTTGTGTGCCGCAAAAATGCCGCTATAATCTCAACGGAAAGATGTACAAGACAATGATAAGACCGGTGATGATGCATGGATCAGAGGCCTGGACAGTGACGAGGAGAGAGGAAGGTTACTGGATAGAACAGAAATGCCTTGGTGGATTGTAACGTATATATCCTTGAGACCCCACTAAAATCGCATTACTAAATGCCGTAGATATACACTCTTATATGTGCTGTACAATGTACATGTACAATTAAGGTGTAAGGCTGCATTAGTTGTCAAGATATTGAAGCGAAGAAGCTTAATTATTTAATTAATTAATCGAACCAGTGTCGTAACCAGCACTTTTACTAATAATAATATTTAACTGCCATTCGGGGATAACCTGAGATGCTGGGCTAATCCGCGAAGTTGTTATGGTGTTGTGATTGGCCGAATTGAAACACGGACGGTTTTAAAATTGTCGTCTGCGATTTGAACCGTGGTTGGCGTCTTCACGCCGGAATGCATGAATCAAGCCTTATGTACACATTTAATCTCAAAGAGTTGTTTTGGGAGGAGTTGTTTTGGAAGGGTAAGGCCATGATAAAAAAAAGTTTCATTTTGTTTTGGGTATATAGCTGAGGACCTATTATTGTTGGTGACCGCGTAGGCTTCGGTGGTCTAGCGAGGCAGTTAATCGAACAAACTCCTGATCGCTCGAAAAAGTTTGGTGATTTGTTTTCGAGGGACGGTCAGAAAGTGAAGTATCGTTAGGGAGGTTCCATTGACACACTTCGTTGAGTTTTAGCGACAAAAACGTTGCGAAGTTTGGAGGACTATCGTATGTCAAGACGTTTAGCTCGCGATTGACTGGGTTGATGGTCAACGCAAGTAGCGAATCGAACGTACGACTTTTACCTCTAACGCAGAATTTTTGGGAGTTGTACAGACTCTTGCTTTGGTGATCGATTCATCATGAAATCATCATCAAGTTCTAGAGCTCTAGAAGTAAGCTGGAAAGATCATCAAATACTGCAAGAAGAAAACTTCAACAAGAAGTAACTTCGAACAGAACTACTTCAGCAGCATTGGAAGAAACAAAGCTTGCCAAGATAAAGGTCAGCATCGCTCAACAGTTACTTTCTGCTACGAGCACCGATGCAAGCGACTGCAAACATTTAATCTCAAAGAGTTGTTATGGGGAGGATAGCTGAAGACCTATTATAAAACGTAATTTTAATATAGTCAATGATGCAGGTTTGAGGTAAGGCTAACCGTCTATAAATTAATGAACAACTGATCTTTAAGAGTATGTTAATATAGCTATGACATTATAATATAATTGTATTCAATAAGACACATATTGAACTTATTAATATTATAAACCTCAAGATTGTGCTAATTGAACTCTGCTATAATGATAGACCTTACAAGCAATGCTAACCTCACAATAATGATGTTAATAAAGTGACGTGAGTAAGGTCTCTATTGAGAGTACCCGTCACATGAGTGGGGCATTTCGTCCGGGTTAGGGTTATCACAGATCACATGATTATCTTATTAACTTTTGAGTGAAACAATCGGGTACCCAGAAGGGAAAGTCCCGCTAAGTTAGGGATACCCGTGTACCAAGTTCATTCATTCATTCATTTCAGAGATTTATATAGCGCCCCTTCAAGATTATCCACTCAGAAACGCTTCCGACTCAACCCCGGCTAAAGAGAACAGTCTTCAGGTTAGAGAAGAATGTGGCCGCAAGGGCTCTATGCATTAGACGTAGATCTACAGGGAGCTCATTCCAGATTGCAGGGCCAGCAACAGAAAAGGCACGGTGCTGCATAATAGAGGTCCGTGACCGGGGAACAAGAAGCTCAACCTGCTTAGAGGAGCGAAGAGTTAGCAGAGGGATGACGGTTGAGTTAACACAACTAGCATTGTCAACAGACAAAAAATAAGAATAACTAGTTTAACTAACAACACTTAACAAGGTCACTTAACTAATTGTTTAACAATGAATAACCATGTATTCAACTTCCATTTAGGCAAACAATTATTTTCATCAGTCCAGCTTTCATTATAATTTGATCATATCAAATAATTTACCAACCTAAACTACGGTTTAACCTAGGGTTGCCACCTTTCGAACTAGGAAGTCTGGACGCAATTGAACTGTTTTTAAAAATGATTGGCGTGGTACTGGATACCTTAGCACCAATCATCTGATGAAAAACTGGCTTGGTGGCGGCTGTGATAATAACAGGCTTCGGGGGATTTTCCTGTTGCGTGGCTGTTCGTGACGACCTCTTCAGTAAACGAAACCTTCGTTTCCTTTTCCTTATTATTCTACGATGATAAATGTTCAACAGTATTTTACAGCCCATCGACTTGACTGTCATAAACGTTCATGTACTCTGAGAAACCTTCTGGCTAACTTGTCTCTTCTTGAGTCGTCGCTGTCGTCTCTCAGAGTCCCTTCGCTTGCTTGGTTGCTGTTTAACGACACTGTGTCATAACGAAGATGATTAGTGTCGCCCTCCTCCTTTCTCCAGGCTTGAAACTGGCACTACCACATGTAGGGTAATGGCGGAGTTTTCCTTCGCTTCATCTATCCATCGCTTATATACTCTCTCTCTCTTTCTCGCCACCTCTTCAGCTTCCTTCTTTTGCGTCGGTCTTCCATCACGCTACGTTCCATTCCCCACGTCTACCCGTTCCTGTTTACATCTACATGCTCATAACTGCGCAATTCAAGTCCCGTCGAAGTCAATCTAACTGCGCAATATCTTTCGTGTTTTCCTCAGTATGGTCAGCTATTATTCGCTCCACGATTGGTCAGTCCTACCTGCTTACCTGACCTTCTCTGTTTACCTGACCTAGTTAAGTCCCACCCTAGGTCAGTTTCTAGGTACAAATGTCCTTGTGTGTTTATATGAACACGGTCAGTCTGCTGCGTATTAGTCGACGGCAACGACCTTTGTTGTCATAAGCTGTCGTTAAACTGTGGATACACACACGCTGCGTATTAATTTCTGCCCAAATAGTCAAGTGCACGTGTCCTACCTGCACTGACCTTGCTTGTTTTCCTGACCTTCCTTGTTCTACCCTAGGTTAGTCAGAGTACAAGACTTAGTGTCCTTCACGTGTTTATATCAATAATGGTCACATCTACTGCGCAATTCATTCATTGTGTACTGGCGTCTTCGGCCAGCGTCCACCCTGCTAGAAGGGGTTACATTCGGTCTATTTAAGTACACGTGTCTTTAGTTCTGTGTTCATACGGTTACATCTACACAATTCATTATTATTATCCTATGCATTTAGTTTATGTTCATTCGTATCATCGCTTTAATTAATATTTTCATCGTTCATTTTCCTCGCATTCACTACAGCAATTTTCTCGTAAAACACCTCACGAGTTACGATCATGTGGAGACGGCCGCGCAAGTCGTGCAACCGAGTAATTTTTTGAGTTTAGATGTCGCTATTAAAGATTTGTGTTAGGTACAAATATCCACTGATGTGTATTAATACAACTGGATTGATAACGCTTCGGATATTGGTCTATGGCAGACGGCGAATCACACGCAGCTTCCGGTCAGGGCAGCTAGGCTTAATTTGGCCTGAGCTGCCCCAGGGAATACTGGGATTTGCCCCAATGAATCCTGGGATTTGCTCCAAATAAGCCTGAGATTGCCCTTACTGAGCGATAATCCGAACTTTCATAGCCATTTAGCTATCCAGTAACTATTAATAGAGATCACTGCAAATATCGATCTGTCTGTCTATGAGATTTATATAGAGCCCCTTCAAGATAACCACTCAGAGGCGCTCCCGACCCGGGCCCGGTCAAAAAGGAAAGTCTTAAGTAGTTTATAAAAAGAGCCAGAGAGGTCTCGCGGGAGAGAACGCAGGTTATACCACAGAAGGGAGGTTACCACTCCTCTGGAGTGTTAAGAGAAGTGAGAGAACAGGATGCAAGTAGAGACTCCGTATCAGCTGTAAAGAGGACGTAGAGAAGGGGTCAAAGAACAGAACCCTGGGGAGACCAAAAGTAGCAGGACGCCAAGGCGAGCGCGATGAGTGAAAACTGGTAAACTTAGAGCGCTCCCACAGATAGGTAGTGATCCAGAGGAGTGGAAATTTTTATTACATTCTAAATCATGGTTTATTTCCAACAATGATTTCTGCAATTCTGTGAAATTGTGACTAAGATTTTATTAAATAGTCTAACTTTAAGAACACATGCAGATTCTGTCGATCAGATCAAGTTTTCAAGCAGCTTTCTTACGCGATGATCGTAATTTTGATTTAAAGCAGTATTTTAAATTACTCCTCACAGTTTTCAACAAGGTTATAGAACTCCGCACTTGTCATTCTATACATTGTTTTCACAAAGCAATTTAGGTTCGACAAGTTCAACACGCATTCTGTTAAGTTTGTCAGTCCATAGGTTCTTCCGGGGACTATTATTGCGTTGTAAAGCTAATTTCCGTCACCAATCAAAGAACAGTTGGCAGTAGTTAGTACGGGTATTGTATTTTAAGCCACAACATTTTGACCGTTTGGTCACAAATTTGAAAGTCGGGACGTTTGGATGCCACGACTAGGTCAAGTCGGGACACGGGACATTTGCCTGGAAATCGACGGTACCGACAAAATCAGGACGGGTGGCAACCCTAGTTTTACCCGGGTAGAATTAGACAACCAATTAGACACGAGCTAACATTATTTTTCAGATTGAAATCGAATCGAACTCACTTGGCAGCCATTTGTAAATTCTTGCTGTCGTCGACTCGTCTTTGTCGACTAATTAGTAGTCACGACGTAACAGTGACGTCATTTTGGCGAGGTCAGGTCAAGTGCATTATGAGGTTGCGTCAAGGTTATACTATTTATAGCCTTAAGGATTTTATCAGCGTAAGGCAGATATCTTTTTTTATATAATTATATTCGTTTAACTGAGAAAAATAATCTGGCAAAAACGCAGAAATTCTTACATGACTCAAGTTAGTAGATTGGACTGTTAACGGGCAAATTAATTACGTTTTGAGAAGAAAGGAATCTATCCACATCATCGAATATCATAAACCTGAACAAGTCTAAAATCAAGAAAACTTTCAGAAAACGAACACCTGAACAACATGCCAATCTGCTCATTAACCTTGAAGACTACGACCCCCAGCATCTACTCCGCCTTAATAACCCTAAAGAAGCATGGGAACAATTTTACCATGAATCCCTCAGTTTTCTGGACAAATTTTATCCTGAAAGAACGATTACTATTACTTCAAGTGACCCTCCGTACACAACACCAGAGATAAAACAGATGTTGCGTCACAAAAACCGTTTAATGCAACAAAACAAAACTGAAAAAGCCTCCTCACTCTCACTCAAAATTAACCATGCTATTTCAAAAGAAATATCCTGTGACTTCAAAAACATTGACCCTCGTAAAGGTCTTAAACCTCTTTGGGATAAAGTAAAATCCCTTACTAACAAAGATCCTGAAAGCAACTACTCTACAGACATCACTGCAGACGACCTTAACCTCCATTACTCCTCTATTTCCACCGACACAAACTACTTGCCTCCCAATTTCCGACTCACAGCCCCTCCCAAATACCCCTTTATTGAAGAATACCAACTATTCTATCTTCTCGACCATTTGCATCCTACTGCCACTGGATATGACAACCTACCTGCTTGGTTTCTTAGACTCACCGCCCCATTCTTTTCATTACCTCTCTCTCACCTTATCAATCTCTCATTCCTATCCCACTTTATCCCTCCCCAATGGAAAGTAGCCATCATCCGGCCAAAAGCTAAAACAAACTCCCCCTCTCAAAATGCTGACTTCCGTCCAATTTCCATCCTCCCTGTTCTCTCCAGAATAGTCGAAAAGCAAATAGTTCAGAGATTTATATACCCTACCCTTACTCAAGCTCCCCTTGAATCCCTAGTTTCAGATCAATTTGCTTTCAGACCCACTGGTTCCACCTCTGCAGCCATCATATCTATCATACATCATACGCAAATCCTCCTTAAAACCAATGACTATGTCTCAATAATCTCCCTTGACTTCTCCAAAGCATTTGACTCAGTTAAGCACTCTGCCCTATTTGACAAAATCTCCACTCTTGATATCCCAGACCAAATCTATAACTGGCTAGTTGAATATCATCTTGAACGCTCACACCTCACTATATTCAAAGGTCACTCTTCATCTCTGCTCAAAATCAATGCTAGTATAGTTCAAGGCTCTGTCTTAGGACCTACCAATTTCTCCATTACTGGTTCAGACCTGCACCCTGCTCAGCCCCTTAATCTTATGCTCAAATTTGCAGACGACACTTACCTCCTTACTGGTTCCTCTCAAGCTCATACTATTCCATCTGAACTGCATTTAATCTCTACCTGGGCTTTTGCCAATAACCTTACCTTAAATAGCTCTAAATCTAAAGAAATGATCATTTTCCGCCCTCGACACCAATTTGACCCTCCTCCTCCATTGCCTAGTATTACCCGAGTTAAAACTTTGAAAATACTGGGTGTCATCCTTCAAGATAACCTCAAACTCACAGCCCATATAGACCACCTGACAGCAACTTGCTCCTCCTCTTTTTATGCTATAAGAAAACTCAAAACCCATGGCCTTTCTTCCTCATCCATCCATAATGTAACCAAAGCCACTACCGTTGCTAAACTTCTATATGCCTCCCCATCCTGGTGGGGTCTCACCCTGGCTTCCGATAAAGAACGCCTGGAAAAACTCCTAAAAAGAGCCAAACGCCTAGGTTACCTAGAGCAATCCTTTCCAACAGTCTCTGAACTTGCCAATATAGCCGATGCTAAACTCTTTTTCTCCATATTACACAACCCTAAGCATGTACTTCACCAACTCCTACCTCCACTCCGACCCCTCTCCTCTCACCAACTAAGACCTAGAGCACACAACCATATTCTCCCACCAAAGGACAACTCTCAATTTATTCCCAGATCATTATATAAAAATATTTACTAGTTTATCCTAAAATCTTCCAATCGAACTTTAATTATCCATTATCACTCATGTTAACATTTCTGCGTTTTTGTCAGATTGTTTTTCTCAATTAAACGAATATATATATCTTTGCACCCGGCATAGAGACAGATGACGTCACCTAGGCAGCCATCTTATCTTATCACAGCAAGGACACATGACGTCACCATATGACGTCAGTTCTAGTTCGCATGTAAGCTACACGCGAGCCGAGATTCTTAGCATCAGAGGCCTTAAGCACAACGATAGCAATGTTACCTACCATAATACCCTGAATTGTGTACCTGCTGTAAAGATTTTACGATTTCGTGGATCAAGGGCTGGCTCTCATTGCAGAAAAAGACGTCTAACGAAATATTGTTACTTTTCTTCTAAGGAAGTGGAGTCTCTCCACTCAGACATTCCGGATGTTGTAGATAAAACACAAAGGCTTATCCCTGTGAGGATTACTCAACATGATAATGGACGACATATGGTTACCAACCGACTACAACAGACTCACCATAGGGTCTCTGTGCTCCTATCGCCAGAGGGGCGCCAACCCACTACTGGAGTCGAACTATCTTCTCATCCTTTTGCTACGTATTCTCCTTCCCTCCTGCTTCTAAACGCCACAAGCATCGCGAAACCTCATGCAATTGACCACTTTGCTGCTGATTTAACCACCCTTGCCTCCGACGTTGCAGTTGTCACTGAGAGCTGGCTGAAGCCTCAACACGATGACGCGATGTTCAACGTCCCTGGATACTCCCTGTTCCGGCGTGACAGGATCGGCCGAAAGGGTGGAAGGATTGCAATATATTGCAAAAACACTCTCCGACCCGTTCTACTTGTTCCAAGTGTAACCTACGGGACAGAGATCGAGCTCCTTTGGATTTCGCTCAGAACTGATAATGAAGACTTCTATATTGGCGGTCTTTATAACCCACATAAGCCGTTATACAGCACCGAAACTCTACTATCTAACATTGATGACACTCTGGAAGAGATTTTAACCATGCCCTGCAATCCTACCATTCTTCTGGCTGGAGACTTTAATCGTCTCCCAACCGAACTCATTCTTCAGATGGGACTACGAGTAGCATTCGAAGGACCTACGCATGAGGGCCATGCCCTCGACCGAGTATATGCTTCGGAGCGCATTGACAACATCTGTTCTATCGTTAAATCAACTGTTAAAACTAAACACTCCGCTGTGTTCGTCGCCCCCCGCCCTGTTTGCACTGTTCCTGTCACAGACCGCATTGTTCATGAAGTGCGTCTGCGAACGCCTGATAAAATGGCCAGTTTGCAGAACCATCTGGAAAGTCTTACCTGGGACGTTATTGGTGCCGACGTGGACATCGGAGATGCTTTTGCCCAATTCTACACACAGATCATGACGGCAGTCGACTTATTCTTTCCAGTCAGAAAGACGACTGTGAGGACACGTGATCCACCGTATATGACCCCGCATCTGAAGCTCCTCCTGCGACGGCGCAATCGACTTTTTAGGAGTGGACAACACGAGGCGGCATCAGCCCTGGCTGATCGAATTCAAAGAATAATAACGAAGACTAATGCTTCATCTTTTGAGGGTCTACGCAGAGGATCAAAGAAATTATGGACGGAAGTACGGCGTCTCCGAAGTGGTTGTACGACTAGAAATGACCAGAGATCTAATGTCAATGTAAATGCAGATTCTCTTAACAAGCATTATAGTAAAATATCCACCGATGACCTTTATACTGAACCTAGGCCACGTCAAACGGCTGCCCCGTTCGACATTGATTTTATAGATGAATATCATGTCTTCACTATGTTAACAAATATCCGTGGATCTTCCGTGGGCCCTGATGGTGTCCCATCCTGGTTCTTCAGCAGCATGGCTCACCTATTGGCTGCTCCCATCACAACCCTTTTTAGAAAGTCTTTATTATATTCATATGTTCCTCCACAATGGAGGTTAAGTTGTATTTACACCAATCCCCAAATTGGCTTGCCCAAGAATGGAATCGGATTATCTCCATTACTTCCATCGTTTGTAGAATTCTTGAAAAAATCGTCACCCGTATATATATGTATCCGGTAATCACCAACACAGACACTAATAACAGATTTGATGATCAGTATGCCTTTAGACCTACGGGCTCAACGGCTGCTGCTTTGATGGCTGTATCTAACCACATCCTTGAAACATTATGCAATGAACCCTATGTACGTTTGGTCTCATTGGATTTTTCCAAAGCCTTTGACTCTGTCAGACATTCATATCTAGCCGAACAACTTGCTTCTCTCCCAATTCCTGATCACATTTTTAATTGGATTTTGAATCTACTTCATAATCGAAGTCATTGCACTAGGTTTAACGGTGTAATATCTTCTCTTGCACGAATTAATGCAAGTATTATTCAAGGTTTCGGTTTGGGCCCGATGGATTTCGTAGTTGCAATCTCTGACTTAAAACCAGTTAATAAATTCAATCGCATTTTTAAATATGCAGATGATTGTTATCTCGCTGTCCCTGCTTCAAGTATCACTACAACTGAGATTGAGCTTGAGCATATTAGTGTATGGGCACAGAGTTGCAACCTCAAGCTTAACTCAGGCAAGTCCTGTGAGATAATTTTCACGCGTCCCCGGGGTACCATCGGTATGTTCCCCCTCCTCTAAAAAGTATCGTAAGAGTGCAAACCCTAAATATTCTTGGTGTTGAACTAACAGCGAAATTTGGGTTCTCCAGTCACATTAAACGTTTGACCATAAAAGCAAGGCAGTCCTTTTATGCACTTAGGATCCTGAGGTCGCACGGGCTCTCGGGGACAGTTTATTTGATGTAGTTCGTGCCACTACTGTTGGTATGATGCTGTATTGCTCGCCTGTGTGGTGGGGCTTTGCGAGAGTGCAGGAACGGGAGGCCCTTGAGGGAATTATCCGAAGGTTGGTACGCCAGGGGTACTTACCTTTATCTCTCTCTCTCATTTGAGACTCTCTGCAGCAATGCGGATAGTAGACTCTTTGCCTGTATTCTGCACAATCCTAGTCATGTATTGCATAAATTGTAACCGCCGATCAAGCAATCGCGCTACTCCCTGCGGCCACGGTCCCATAATCGTGAGCTTCCCATGTTTGACAACCTGTCTCAGAAATGCTTCCTTGCCCGGATGCTATACAAATAAACTATGTTTTCCCTAGATCTGGCTATTTAAACCCTTCATTTTCCCCTATGACTAGCCCTAGCTCTTCTTCCTCTATGTTCCCTGATGTACAATAAAGCTTCCCATTCAATTCATTGTTGCATATATAAATTAATTTGTGTTTATTTGTTTGAATGTATTAATCTTCCCATGTACAGTGCTGTGCGTTTGCTAGTGCTTCTCAATAAAGGATATACTTACTTACTTACTTAGTCTGCTAGATTAAAGGGGAACTTAGGGACAACATGAGCGTGTTAAGTCGTTAAAAACTGCCATGAAATAGGAGCCAATAGCCCCACAAAACAAGTACACAAAAAGCCGGACATTTCCCAGGTTTCTAGCTTTGCCTGCCGGACGGAGGACACGAGGCCAAAAAGGAGGACATGTCCTCCTTTTGCCGGACGTCTGGCAACCCTAACATGAGCGATAATGGATACTAAAAGTTAATTAGAATATTAAAAAATAGCCCTAAATTTGTAAATATTTTTATACTTAGGATCTGGGAATAAATATTGAGAGTTATCTTTGGGTGGGAGAGTATGGTTGTGTGCTGTAGTCTTAACTGCTGAAAGGATAGCTGAGAATGAAAGCGACGACGTCATAAGAGAACGCGTGCAGGATAGCGCGGCAAATGAAAATGGCGGTATGTTAGTAGTTGAACCTGAGGCAGAAAAGATAGCAGGGTGCAACACACGCGCACAAACAGAGAAACGGGTTCGAACAGAGAAACCCTTGCAAGTGTCAGTCTCAACTGATTTGGAAGTGACTCCAAATAAATTAGTTAGCGGTGTGCAAAATAAGCCAATTAACTATGTGAAAAGGAATCCCGAATTGTATTTGAATGAGAGAAGCAGAATAATGAGCTTCATGTTCTCCGTGGCCTCTGCCCAGAGCAACGTGAACCTTTATATAACTTCCGACATAGGGCACACAATTTCACCCTCCCTGATAAAGACTCGATGAACTTTATTCCTAGAATGTTATATAAAAACATGTACTAATCAACCCATCCATAAGTAGCCATACTGTCAACTGTTATTGTTAACCTACAGCGTTCTGCCTGTTGTTTTCTGAAATATACGAATATACATACAGTGAAGAAGGAGATAGAAGTGAAGAGATCAGTGATAAGAAAGGTTATCGAAAATCTTATAGGGGAGGCCTACGTCCGATTGGCGGAATAAACAGATGAGCGGAGTCAGACACGATGATAAAGTGAGGTAGGGCCTACAGAGGAGACTATCTGAATAAGAGTGAGCCTGGATGGTGTAGAACGGAAGGAATGGAGTCGGAAGTAGTATGAATAAGTAGTATTTTCAGACAAGATAGTGGCAGATAGTGGTCACCTTACTTGTGTGACCAACTGGAGAGGAGATCGAAAGGAAATTAAAGGAGAATGTTTAAACTGGATGTGACGAATAGCGGCTGTAGGCCTAATTATGCTTGGGCCCTGAAAGAGTGATTAGACCCTTTGCACCTGCAAATAGGCACTCATGAGTGTGCGCCGAGTTGTAGGCTATTTAGGTAGGCCTATAACTGACCAATGACTGACCAGGGCAGGTGGTCCGCCGGAAGTGTGGGCGTTAGGACAGGCGGGAACGAAATAAGGCTGATCGAGGAGTTGAGGTTTAGCTCTTGTCTGAGTAAGACGGGTTTTTTCGAGGACATTAGGCCGATGTTACGTCTCGACGGACTGAGATTGACAACCGTGTTTAATATAGTGTCAATAGTGAACTTTCTTAGATTTGCGCTGATGTACGTTATTGAATCTTCGTTTGTTGAAATAAAACTTCGAAAATCTTCACAATTGGCGAGCCTGCCAGGAGTACACAAGTGTTAAAAGAAGATTTTGGATCTAGTTTTGAATGTTATTGAACTGTTGCTATGTCGGCGATGAAAGATTTGATGACCTTCGGCAAAGAATGCGGACTATCCGGCAAAGAGCTATTGGACTGGGTTACACAGAAGCAGGCCGAGGAAAGAGAAGATAGAGAACGGATCCGTGTTGCGGAAAAAAAGCGGATTGATAACCACAAAGAACTGGAGGAAATCGTTTTGGCTCGTACCAAAGTTGAACGAGACACTCAGGTCCTACAGTCTAAGACCGTGAAGGCGGCCAAAGGATCGGCCGCTAGCGAGGACACTCAGGACAGTCTACCCGACGATGAAAATTTATGGCAGCGAAGTGGAAGCGACGGAAGCGGAAGAACATTCGGAAGTAAGGGCGCCAAAGGGCCAATCCCGTCTTTCGAAGAGGACAAGGACGAACTGGACAGCTACCTCTTCCGCTTCGAAAGATATGCCCAGCTTCAGAACTGGAGGAGAACCGACTGGGCGGTTTATCTGTCGGCGCTGCTCAAAGGTAAAGCACTTGAGGTTTACGCTCGTTTACCGGTCGAGGAGGCGCTGAACTACGACCGACTTAAGCAAGCGTTGTTAAAGCGCTTCAATCTGTCGGAAGATGGATTCCTCACTAGATTCCGGACCGCAAAACCGGACGGAAGTGAGACTCCATTTCAATTTCTTTCTCGTCTGGATTCCTATCTGCTGCGATGGATCGAGATGGCCGGGGAAAAGGACACGTTCGAAGACCTGAAGATGATGGTCGTTCGAGATCAATACATCAACACCTGCTCACAGGATTTAGCGGTCTTCCTGAAGGAGCGACGGCCAGCTACTCTATTGGAAGTGGCCGAAATCGCCGAGCGCTACACGGAAGCGCATGCAAGACCGGAGGACGATAGTGGAGGTTCATCTCAGGAGCGATGGCCGAGAAGAACTGACCGGAAGTTCAATTCTCCGATGAAAGAACCAGTAAGGCGTTGCTTCATCTGTAACAGTACGCGGCACCTGGCGCGAGAATGCGGAAGAAAAATACCGGTGGCAAGTCTCGAGTGTGAAGATCGTGTATTTTCAGAACAAGGGAACCGGAAGCCCTGGAAGAAGAGGGACAGCCGACGACTCTCTTCAGCGATGAGCCATGAGTTTGACTGCGATAACCGTCAACAGAAGCTGCTGTCTGCTTCACCGACAATCCGGTTGAAACAGTCCTGTACCAGCGCAGAGTAGAGGGAGTCCAAGGTGTCGAGCACATACCAGACACCAGTGAAGACTGTCTGATAACCGACGACTGCGAAGTTGGACCGATATGCAGCGCCATGCTGTCTGATAGTGTCGAGCTCCGCTGTGGCTGCACGTTGCCAGTCATTGCCGACGCCTGTCGAGACCTGGAATCTGCAGCGTCGATGCCAACTGCCGAAGGTTGGGTCGGGCAACAGAAGGTGCTAGTTCTACGAGACACGGGTTGTTCGACGGTCGTTGTCAGAAGGGACCTGGTGCCAGACGAGGCCCTCACAGGTACAACGAAGACCTGTGTGATGATAGATGGAACGATTCGTCGAGTACCAGTGGCCGATATAGAGATCAACACGCCTTTCTTCAGAGGGAAGGTAAAGGCCATCTGCATGAGAAGGCCACTGTATGGCCTCGTTATCGGCAACATTCCTGGCGTCCTTGGCAATTTAGTTACCTAATTTAAAAGTGCTCTGTAATTGTCTGATATTGCTGAATTTGAAGGGCGTGTGGTATTGTAAAGTAGGCTATGTTGCACGGACGGAGACAAGTCGGTTCTAGATTAATTATTGCATAATCGTGTTTAATTTGGCATTAGCTGGTGCACTTTGTATAGGCCTGTTATATACTTCGTCGCACTATTCGTCTTGTTTTGAGAGTGAGAATTCTTGTCTTGAATGTCCACTCTTCGAAAAGGGGGAGTCTTGTGACGAATAGCGGCTGTAGGCCTAATTATGCTTGGGCCCTGAAAGAGTGACTAGACCCTTTGCACCTGCAAATAGGCACTCATGAGTGTGCGCCGAGTTGTAGGCTATTTAGGTAGGCCTATAACTGACCAATGACTGACCAGGGCAGGTGGTCCGCCGGAAGTGTGGGCGTTAGGACAGGCGGGAACGAAATAAGGCTGATCGAGGAGTTCAGGTTTAGCTCTTGTCTGAGTAAGACGGTTTTTTCGAGGACAGTAGGCCGATGTTACGTCTCGACGGACTGAGATTGACAACCGTGTTTAATATAGTGTCATAGTGTCAATAGTGAACTTTCTTAGATTTGCGCTGATGTACGTTATTGAATCTTCGTTTGTTGAAATAAAACTTCGAAAATCTTCACACTGGAGGAGGCCGGCTAATGTAGCTTATTCGACAGTGAATATAGAGGGAGGAAATACTAAGATCTATAATGAGAAACGTATGGACGAGGAGTGGCTGAAGAGAAGAAGATGGATGAATCTAAAGAGGAATTCTATTGGATTTGAGAGAGAAGTTAGAGTGAGAGATGGTAATGTAGGCTACCTGATTGGAAATGGGGAAGGAGATTTAATGAGAAGAAAGATCCGCGAAGATCACGGTACTCTACTTTGGCAAAATTGTGTGAAGACGATTAAGGTAATCGAGTGTGCATTTTCCATGCTATAGATAATTAAGTGTAGGGCCTATCTATGAGAGGAGTTTAGTTTATAAGGTAGGTTAAATAGTAAATTAAGTAATTTGCTGATTTAGTTATAGATTAATATTCTTTGGGCAGAGTGTAGGATAGGGTGATTCAAATAAAAAAAATTTGAAAGTTAATGAGCATAGTTGCTAATTTTGTTCCCTTTGTGTACAGAATAAATTCTGTATAAAACTTGTCAAGATCAAATGCATTTTAGAGGTCGCTCAATGAGCATAAAAGTTTCCATACATGCGTATTTAGGTTACAAAGGAAGGCGATGGCCATATGATATATCACGCACAATAAAGTTGAATAGCACGAATCATAGATTGATTAGTAACTTGAGGTAGTCACAAGAAAACATATATTCATTCACAACATTTATTGACTAAAAAAGTCTACAATAATTGTAGACTTTTATTGTAGAATTATTGTAACGATTCCCTTTGTATTAATACAAACATTCTCATCTATTACATATATAGGCTTATGTAGATATTATAGAAGAATATACAGACACCAATTAACTGTAGCATTTGATGTGTATTAATTAATTGACCAGAGCAGTACGATTAGCGCAGTGTTAGTGGTTTAATATAATATTTACATGCAAGTTTGCAAATCATCTTAGAGTTACGTCTCAAAATGCTGTTGATGTTGTCAATACAGTTCCAAAGTGAATGAATGATCACACACTTGAAAAATGACTCTAGGTTTTGATGCAGGCACACATAGGCCTACCGGGTTGCTGATGTATTGCATGAGCTTGAAATGTCATATCACTTCAATACGGGTAACATACTCATTGCTCCGCCAGATGTTGGGGTCATGACTGATGAAGACAGCGGTCATGAGGAAGGGGCATCATGAACAACTTGTCAAATGGGCAACTCCTAGCTGAAGCTATCGCCACAACGTATGATGGAAATGAAAGGCGAGACATAGACAACATGGAATGCGATCAACACAGCGACTCAGACAATGATAGCGATCCAACGAAGTTCATGAAATCATCAAACGGATGCAAAGCGGCAAGAGCAGCAGCATCCTCGAAGATTGTCCAAACGTGATCTACCAGTAGGCTATTCTCGCGTTTTCTTCAATGATCGGTCAGTAAGCCAACTTTCCTCGGACAGGAATGGTGACCTGTTAGTTTGTCTGGAGTTTGTGTGCAACAATAAGTATACAAGGTATGCCGGGCAGAATGGAAAGCACACTTTTGGTGTCAGCAGCAATCAACGAAATACGATCATTTCTTACGATCCTGATAATTAGTGGGTACTCAACTGTTCCACGCCGTCGCATGTATTGGCAACAGGATGATAGCTTCATGAATAGTCCTGTGAATTCGGCTATGGCAAGGAATAGGTTGGACGAAAGTTTTCAGTTTTTACATGTAGCTGACAATACATCTCTTACAGATGGCAGCTGGTGACAAAATGACTAAAGTCCGATCTCTTCTGACAACAGTGAATGAATGATTTCTACTCTATAATCATTATCAGCAAGACATGAGAATCGATGAAAGCATGATTCCGTACTACGGTCATCGCGGTTATAAATAATTCATGTTCACGTCTATATCCAGCGATACACTACAGAACAGCCACTTCGATGTCCAATGGGGCACGGGGTTCCTCTTTGACCGCCAAGTAGGCCTATCTGTCGATGTACGCTTTATGGCAAAGATCATTAGCTACACTGCAACCCAACACAGCTGACGTGCTTGCAGCAGAAAGACCAAGTCGAAATGCCTGAAATGCAATCTCGGACTGCATGCATATGGACTGCCTTGAAATTTTTCATACGCAACTGAAGTGATTATTGCCGGTATGACTGATTCTGAGGAATGAGCACTATGCAATCAACTGTTTTCTTTTCAGAAACATTTTTAAATGTTTGTTCTGAAGAGCCTTAACATGATTAACGCAATGAAATTTTTTGACAGGTCGTAATTTGGTACATGTTACATTAATGGTTTGCTCTAGCAGTTGACGCCATCGTTCGTGCCTACAATCCCATATATGGGATCAAACTTCAAAGTGCGAAAAAACTTAGGGGAAATGAAATATAAGCAAAAATAATGGAGATATGGTCTAAAGTCATTGTAAATAACTAAAAACTAAAATATTTTACAAAACAAAAAAGTTGGGCATTAATGGGTTAAGAATAAATATATGGGTTCACCATTATGGGCAATTTTTTTCTCAAACGTTAGAGTAACAAGTTGAGTTCGAAATGTAACGTATACATATATGCGCCAACGTGATGATAGCCTTTTTCTGTAGGCCTACCCAATCCACGGGCTGTTTTGACCATCGGAGACGTTGGTGAAACTGTGACAAAGGAAACAGAAGACTGTTGTGATCCTGATTTCCAACCACTGCAGTGCCGTGAGCCTCATTTGATAACTCAACGTGAGCTAAAATTTAATGACCTAGTCAGGGACTGAAATTCGTTGAAGGGGTCAAGGGGAATTGCTGGGCTCTCGGCTTCAAAAGAGCGACAACTCAAAAGAGCGACGTAACAGAAGAGCGACATAAATGCCGTATCAAAAGAGCGACAACCTATAAAATGAAAAATAATTCAAAAGAGCGACATAACGAAAGAGCGACAAATATATTTATGTACTCGTTTATAAGCAGTAAATCTAGTCAAAATTATTACATCTAGGCTAGGGTTATTACGATCTAGGCTATGAGTCTAATAAAGTGTCATTCAGTGTCTGATTCTTCAACTACCCACTGAAGTCAAAACATTACATGTGTTACCATAAGTCAAATAAAGTGTCATTACCCCTAGGTTATAAGTCTAGTAAGATTTTCTTGCCACCTCCTCAAAAGATGGAAGGAATACACAGAAGAGTTGTACAACGAATTGATAAAAGAGTAAAGGTAGAAAAAACAGATGTAACAGAGTATGAAAAGTGAACCGGAAGTCATGGAAGCAGAGGTAGAATGGGCTATTAAACAATTGAACTGATAATAAGGCACCGGGTCAAGACGGGATACCAATAGAAATGGTAAAAGCTGGGGATGGAGTGATGACAAAGACAATAACAAAAATTTGTAATAACATATGGACAACTGGAAAATGGCCAGAAGACTGGAAAAGTTCATTCTTTATTCCCTTTATTTAAAAACTTAGTGAGATCAGCGAAAGAGTGTGAAAATTACAGGACAATAGCAATGATATCACACATAAGCAAAATATTACTCAAAATAATACATAAAAGAATGGAGAGTACAATAGAGAGAGAGCTTCCTGATAGTCAAGCAGGATTTAGGAAATGTTCGTGGAAAAATGTCCATCATATAAATAACAAGAGGTGGATAATGGAGAGACAAAGGGAGTATCTGGACATTTCTTATAAATATCTTCCATTGATTATAGCAAAAACCTTACGTGCATTAATCATGAATTGATGTGGAAAACCACAGGAGAAATAGTGCCAATACCGAATCACTTGCTAAAACTTCTTAGGGGTCTGTACGAAAATTTGATGTCGGTGTTACCAACTGAAGAAGGAGTATACCCAGACAGATATCTTAATTAGGAAGGGAGTCAGCGGCAAGGATGCATTCTGTCTCCTTTTGTATTTAATATGTACACTGAAAGGATAATGAGGCAGGCGGGAATGGATGAGGCTATGGAAGGAATAAAGATAGCGGGAAGAACAATGAACAATTTGAGATACGCTGATGATTACAGCACTATTGGCGGGTAAAAAACACCGATTTGGTAGAACTAATAAGAAGGCCCAAGAGTGAAAGTGAGAAAGCAGGACTCTACTTCAATATAAAGAAGACAAAGATCATGACAACAGAGGAGGAGGACAGTTTTGTAGTAGATGGAGAGGAAATAGAAACGGTAACTAGCTTCACGTTTTTGGGATCAGTAATAGAAAAAAAAAGGAAAGTGTGATATGGAAATAAATCGTAGAGTAGCGATAGGAAAAACTGCAATGAATGGTCTGGAAAAAAGGTATGGAAGGACAAACATGTGAGTATAGACACGAAAAAAAGATTGGTGAAGGCTCTGATCATACCAACAGTAACATACGGCAGTGAGACATGGACAATGACCAAGAAAATGAAAAAAAAAGATTAACGCATGCGAAATGTGGATATGGAGGAAGATGCAGAGAATATCATGGATAGAGAAAAGGACCAACGATTGGGTGCGCATGAGTATCGGAAGTGAGAATGAAGAGACACTACAACAAACAGTGCTAAGAGCAAAGTTGAGGTTCTTTGGTCATGTCATGTGATCAGATGGATTGGAAAAGGAAATGATGTTAGCATATGGAGGGAAAGGAGAAAACAAGGACGACCAAGGAAAAAGTGGATGGACGAGATAGTGCCATGAAACAACTGGAATGCAATTTGGCAGAACTGAGAGATGCGACGGCGGACAGAAGGACTGGAATGTTCCCTGATCATGAAGGTCGCTATGAGTTCTTGAAAGTGTCATTTCCCCTAGGTTATAAGTCTAAAAAAGTGTCATTCAGTGTCCGATTCTAACAACAACAACAGTCTCTATGACATGAGGTCAAGTATACATATTGTGGGCAATCCCTCGAAGGTTATGAGCGAGAGGGATAGTGCCATGTCTCCCCACAACAGTTGCAATCCTCTCTTCTCTTAGGTGTTGCTCTTTCTTCCTCTTTACTGCAATGTTCCCTGCAATAAGTCTCTCGACCTCTTGATCTGTGCGGTGTAGAAAGTGAAGCAGCTCTTAGATAAACAATAACAAATAATTTCTGGCTACGAATACACGACCCCCTAGTCTATTACCAATTACGATAATAACCAATTCGTCACTCTTTTGATGTGTCGCTCTTTCGTTATGTCGCTCTTTCAAATCATCAATATTTGTGTCGCTCTTTTAAGACTGCTGCCCATTTGTCGCTCTTTTGTTACGTCGCTCTTTTGAGTTGTCGCTCTTTCGAACCTAACCCGAATTGCTGGGCTCTCGGCTTCAGGGATGGAATCTGCTGGCACAAGGAACTAAAGCTGTTACTGTCATCATTCTATCCAGTCAGTAGGCATTACTGTTATCTATATGGTGATTTGAAACTTGTACCACTTCTTCAGCTCCTTGTTGGATGCAGCTAGGGTATACGAAGTATTATTCTTTCATTTGTGAGTGAGACAGTCGTGATAGATTCCAGCTACCCACTGGCCACGTCGCAAACATTTGTTGCCATGCCAAAGGAAAGTTCATCACGAACCACTTGTTGAACCCAGTAAGATTTCCTTGCCACCTCCTCAGATCAAGATTGGACTAGTGAAGAACTTTGTCAAGGCATTGAACAAAGAAGGGAAGGGGGTTCAAAAATCTTAAGAGGCAAGCTTCCTCGCATAGGTGAAGCTAAGATAACGAGAAGGCATATTTGCTGGTCCACAGATAAGAGAACTGATGAATGACAGTCGCTTTGACGAACTATACTGAATAATATTGAGTTAAATGGGTGGCAGTCTTTGAAGGACGTTAACTTTCTCGGCAATAACAAATCACCAAATTATATTCAGTTGGTTGAAAAGATAGTTCACGCATTGCATCTGATGGATTTTACTACATATACGTTTATTTCATTCCCGTCTGGATTTTTCCCAGCAAATCTTCGTGATGTCAGCGATTAACATGGCGAACGATTTCATCAGGACATTGCCACAATGGAAAAACGACTCCAGGGTGTGTGGAACACTAGTATGCTGTCTAATAATACTGTTTGACATTGATCAGAGAGGCTTCTGGCATTGAATACAAACGCAAATCAGCGGTTGTTCAGTTTTAAAATGTCCAAAAAAATAATTGACAAGTACATTGTAAATGTATGCATTAAGTAAATTTCTGTGCATTTCTTTTAAAATCTTGCGAACCATTTTTCTCAAAAACCTTACCTGATACAAAAATTCTGAGAACACCACTGGATTCAGCGTGCCAAATTCTATATAAAACAGCTAAAAAAATTCGGAGGCAAAAAAAAGTTAAAATTTGTTGTCCAGTGTTATCGTTTTAACGCTTTAACGCGGTTGCAATCTGCGGCACCTTTGCCAGCCTTCTGCCCGAGCCCGAGGAGTTCTAACCGTTCCAGACTTTTAACAATTTAATTAATCTTGAAGTCCCTGAGAGATTATGTTTACCTCGGGGCACAAAAAAATAATAATAATAACAAAAAATTGACCTAATCTGCAGGGGCCTCATTCAAGCGGGCACCTTGGCGGTTAAAGAACCCCCGGGTTTGTCATGGTCGTCCCTCCTTTCTCCTAGCTTGTTACTGGCACTACCACGGCTAGGGTATACTGGCGGAGTTAAACTATCCATTTAATTATTTTTGCAAAGTTAAACGACGTCTTATGACTACATTGGCCGTTGACGTTCTGAAAGACAATATTTTGTATTTCAGTTCATTTTATAATCGTTTCCTCCATCGGCTTTGATTTCTTATTCTCTCGTTTGTTTCCTGCCTGGAAGAATCTTGATGCGGCAATATTTGTAAGCATCTATAGCACGGGTCCAAACTGACCATTGAAAGCGGCTGCTAACTATTATAACGTCAGTCAATTACATTTAAAAGGTGTCTTATATAAAATCATTTTATTAACCAAAGTTTAGCGACATCTTATGGCAGCGTTTCAACAAACCCATGGTGCATGCCCCACCGGTAGGGCAGATAACTTATTATAGAAACGTATATACACTGTGTCCTGAGAAAAAAAGACCCCTTATGGTTATACGAAAAAAACTAGTCAATGTTCATCGATTTTTAAAATTCCAAGACCATTTTAATCCTGACATAATTATCAACAAATTTGCAATTTATGAACGGCCCAGTTAAAGAAATTACGTCATAATGACGATTTGTTGAACTCATGTACAGCGCCCTTTCCTTCGGCCTCGGCTGTGCTACGGCGCTATAGAAATCGTCTTATTATTATTATTATTATTATTATATTATTATTATTATTATTATTATTATTATTATTATTATTATTGAAATACCAAATTGTAAAAACAACACGGTTAGAAAATGGCGTTCAGCCACGAAGACGAAATTGTTATAAAATTAGTAACGGAAAAACAAACATTACGGATCAAAAAAGTTCATTAGAAAATTTCCGGACAAGGGTTGGACATTTAAGTGGTCTGAAGAAGCTTCTAAGAAAAATTGATTTAACCATATCGTCTCAGCGTCGCGCGGTTATAGCGATAGACCGAGAACTGCACGGAAAATATTTAACAGTTGTTTTAAGTCAAGAAGACAAAACCACAGTCGCATCTTAAATCCAGTTGATTACAATACAAGATTTGGGGACTAATGCAAGAGAAGGTTTACAGGACAAAGATCAGAGACATTGAAGAACTCCGTGCGCGCATTGTTAATGCCTGGAATGAATTTGATCAGCTGGTTATCGATGCTGCTATTGGCCAATGGCGCGCTCGTCTTGAAGCTTATGTTGAGGTCGAAGGCGAACACTTTGAGCACGCCTTGTAGTCTAATATTATTCAGATATAAAATTAAATTAAACTAAAATTTATAATTGATAAATGACAGTTTAAAATAATATTGAAAATTTTGGATGATTTTTTGTGCCGTCCTTGACACTTGAATTTTGATGAAAATGACGTCATAATGACGTCATTATTAAATAACAAAAACTTTTATACTTTAACCAGTATTTAGCAAATTATGTCAGGATTGAAATGGTCTTGGAATTTTAAAAATCGATGAACATTTACTAGTTTATTTTCATATTATCAAAAGGGGTCCCTTTTTTCAGGACACAGTGTATATAATTTTTAGAAACGTATATAGGCCCTATAGGCCTATTTATGACTATTCGCAGCGCCTTCTATTATTCGACTTCAATGAAATAATAAAAGACTTAGGTTCTATAGTCTATGCGGAAACGTCAAATCTAAGTTTACTCTAGCTCAGAGGAGAAGAATGAAAAAGTTATTAAAGTGCTTAAATAGAAATTCATCAAAATACAAAAAGCGAGTATAATGATGACGATGACAATGCAACAATAAAGATAATATGAATAAAAGCGACAATAGGACTTATCATGAAGTTTAATAATCGTCTGCAAATAAGCGTCTTTTTAATAATAAGTTTTAATTATTATTAATAATAAGTATGATAATCAACATAAGTTTTCAGTAGCCTACTAATTACTTTTAAGTGTTCACCAATTCATACCTGGAATTCCATCCCAAAAGATAGGCTAACGCAACCCTACCAGCGAAACCAATATAAGCCAGCTTTCCTAGAATTACTGGGCAATTTCTATGAGCAATTTATATTAGCAGTTTCCTATCATCGTGGAAGTTAAACCAGTCAGAGCAAGGGCCAACCCAGAAATATCATCCAAAGCGTATAGCTGTCATTTACCCAGATCCGCCTACATATAGGTAATCTGTTCAGCCTATGAAGACTATATATACTCTTACACTGCAGCTAGTTTGGAACCTATAGTCATTAACTCATACAACAGCTACAAGAACTGTTATCATAGTCCTAATGAGTGGAAACTAACCGCTAAGCACACTCTATATCCCCTAACTCAGTGATACTTCTAAGAACTTCAGGAGATCTGAATAGTATTATAGGAACGGTTTAATAATATTACTTCAAAATGCTTCTTGATTTGTATATATATATATATATTAGCATATATATATATAAATATTTATTTATATTGCTTATCAAATAAAATACAATACAACTGTAATTTGATAATGCCCTCCTGACAAAGTTCAGAAGTGAACATTGAAGCCGGGCAACCATTAAGAACCATTTAAGTAGACTGGAATAGGCCTAGGTGAATTGGTCATTAGTCGGAAGGAGAAATACCTGGTATATTAAACTATGTGCCAGTCTTCAGTTTTTGCAAAAAGTCTTATGGTTAGCGTGCTGGACTGTCAGTCGATTTGTGCGGTGTATCGGTATTGCCCTAAGTATATATATGTTCAACAATATTATTGTTAGTTGGAACCTATACTGCGAGTGGGCTCCGTCTAACGTTCGTGGACAATACATGTTCGCAAAATCTTATCTGCATGTCATGAAGCAGCTGAAATTGATAGATAAACAGATACCAGTCACCAGATAATCACTGGAAAACGGGGATTAGCTGTCAAGACTAGTATAGACAATCAGCTGCTTTGCCTCCAGTATTATTAATTTAATAATAATGAATTAATGAATTAATGAATTAATGAATTAATGAATTAATGAATTAGTGAATTAGTGAATTAATGAATTAATGAATTAATGAATTAATGAATTGATGAATTGATGGATTGATGGATGGATGGATGGATGGATGGATGGATGGATGGACGGACGGACGGACGGACGGACGGACGGACGGACGGACGGACGGACGGACGGACGGACGGACGGACGGACGGACGGATGGAATGGAATGGAATGGACGAACGAATGTATGAATGAATAAATGAAAGGTCATGATTAATGTCGACCTCCTCCATTCTCCAGGCTTGAGACTAGTACTCCCAGATTACGGACATTGGCGGAGCTAAAAGCCTCCCTCGCTATGCGAACCGGTATCCACACTTACCGAAACGCCTAGAAGTACACAGTTAGCCCATGCAATTAACCGAGCCATCCCTATGCCATATGGGTTCGTCAGTCCCACAAGGGTCAGGTGAGACTCCAGGACTCGCTGACCAACTGAGCGACTAACCTACAAACGGACAGATGGATAGATGGACGGACGGTTTCGCTTATCGATCGCTTCCTCGCCTCTGTCTTTAGCCAGCAGTTTTACCAAGTAGTCGCCAGATGGAGGCAGAGTGTCTAAACAACACACAGCACTGTGTGAATTTGGATTTCTCATTTATTGTTCTCGAAAACTATGTTAATATTCTCCGCTCGTTAACAATTTTAGGATGATTAAACGCCATATTAACAACGAATATTTATTCTGCAAACAAACGTAACTACTGTCTCTATTTATTTTAGTTCAAACTGGTTAGATCTAAAGTCTTCAACACCATTTTTTTAATGTGAAATTCATTTTAAAATTATATTCCAGCAATTTTTCTTTATCGTATACGCTTTAGTGTTACATGCGGTTATTAAATCGCTATTTCTTTGAAGAGATTTCCCGTAATCTCTGGAAACTGTGAAACAAAATCAACATTACGAAGTGGTAGTTTCATAAATAGGTAGCCTACGTAAATGCAGAGTTACATACAAGCATACATACATACATAGTACATACCTACATGCACATACCTACATACCCACATACATACATACAAACATACATACATGCTGTATGTATTTAAGGATTTCCTCCCACATGCCTCCGACATTCATCCATGCTTCACTATAGGAATTCAACAGCATATCGTCCTGTTAAAGCCCATTCTAACACTCGACGCTTTGCCATAAAAATCATATGGCACTGCGGTATGGAATGCATTGCCAACAGATATCCGTTTCTCCAGTGATCTGCAGATTTTCAAAAAGAGATCACGTGCATTTCTTCTTTCATCAATTTGAACAGCTAGGCTACTGTCACTGGAAGTGCATATAACCGCGCTTATTTAAGGTTCTAGTTAAGTTTGTAGTTAAGATCGTCCTATCACTTGTTTCTGGGCAATTTAATGCTAGTTGCGCCCAGTCACCAACTGGTTCTATTTTAATTTTTTTATTGCCTTACCTCGTAATTTTTTTAATAAAATTGCTATTATGGGTCACCCT
Organism: Aporrectodea caliginosa; assembly: GCA_020284085.1. NCBI lineage: Eukaryota > Metazoa > Annelida > Clitellata > Crassiclitellata > Lumbricidae > Aporrectodea > Aporrectodea caliginosa. The sequence goes on along the minus strand of JACEVL010000086.1, from coordinate 360,665 downwards.
CACTTAGCGGGATCTCCATTTTATTTATTTATTTATTTATTTATTTATTTATTTATTTATTTATTTATTTATTTATTTATTTATTTATTTATTTATTTATTTATTTATTTATTTATTTATTTATTTATTTATTTGAATCAGTGTACAGCAAGAACTCAATAGAAGAAACATAACATACATTAAAACAATGTTCAGAAATGATAACTAGACAAGTTAATGTGTATTGTATAAACAGTGCAATGATAAGATACATCAGTTCATAAGTTAAAATCTCCCTACCTGATCACAAGGATATCATTATTGGTGTAATTTACAGACCTCCCAACTCTGACCCTAGACTATTCAACACTGACCTCGAATCCTTACTTTTATATCTTACTAAATTGCACAAACCCTGTTACTTATGTGGTGATTTTAATATCGATCTACTCAATATTGATTCTCATTTTTCTTCTAATGTGTTTCTTGACACCATGTCCTCCTCTTTTTTTCATCCTCTTATCACTCAGCCTACCAGACTCACCCAACACTTGATAATGACACTGGTCTGATGTTCTTCAGGTGGACTGCCCAAATACTATACTCTGCTTAATCAATGATAAAATATTTGATATGTATAATACTTGTTTCCCGCTTGTTACCCGTTTTTGGGCAGGCGTCTGTTGCCACTGTAGCTTAGGCCATCTCATTCTATGCTTTACTGTAATAATTTGGCTGCAATAAAATAATTTGAATTTGATTTGAATTGAATTTTGATTGAATACATACATACATACATACATACATACATACATACATACATACATACATACATACATACATACATACATACATACATAAATGCATATTCATTCATTCATTCATTACAAAGTTTTATATAGCGCCCCTTCAAGGTTACTACTCAGGAGCGCTCCCGACCACAGCACGGCTGAAAAGGACAGTTTTGAGGCAAGTATAGAAAGATTCAGAGTGGATTCTGGGATGCAAGCGCAGCATCAAAGGAAGCCCGTTCCAGAGGGAGGGGCCAACCACTGAGAAGGCCCGATTCTGCTTAGTAGCTGTGCGGGCAAAAGGGACCATGAGCACGCCCCGCTCAGTAGAGCGGAGAGAGCGACGACCCGCAGCACCCAAGGTAGGACAGCAGAGGTCGCGTAGATAGGCAGGGGCTAGGCCCAGCAAGGACCGCCAGACCAAAGCGATGATCCGATACGAGATCCGCTGCAGTAGAGGGAGCCAATGAAGCACATCCAGCATATAACCTGAGACGTGGCCAAATTTGGGGATACGTCCGCAAAGGCGTGCGGCAGAGCGCAGGACCCGGTTCAGGCACCCCAACCGACAAGCTGGGAGGCCAACATAGAGTGAGCAACAGTAGTCAAGTCGGACAGTGATAAAAGAGTGGATGAGTGTAGCGGTGGAGTCTGAAGTAAGTGAGCGAGCAACAGTGCGAAACTGGCGTAACTGATAGTATGAATCACGGCAGAGGCGGTTTATATGTGGGGCAAAGGTTAACTCTTGGTCCAGTGTAACTCCAAGGTCACGGACAACAGAGGAAAAGACAAACTGAGGGAAGTCTGCAGCAATGGTAGAAAGGTCTAGCTTCGCAAGCTGCTGCCGAGTGCCCAGCCAGATAAATTGGGTTTTAGATGGGTTGAGGCGCAGGCGGTTCGATGACATCCAGGCCTCCAGGGCACCCAAAGCCAGGCTCATTGCTCGAACAGCAGCAGTGGCGTTAGTAGCAAGGCAGTGCAGGTAGGCCTGAACGTCATCAGCATACAGGTGACCTAGCACAGCAGAAGCAGTAAGTAGGGAACCAATTTCAGAGGTGTAAATGATGTAAAGAAGGGGACCCAGCACCGAGCCCTGTGGAAGGCCGTAAGGGGCAGGGACCCATGAGGACCTGGAGGGCCCATGGACCACACAGAAAGAGCGTTCACTGAGGAATGAACCCAGCCAACTAAGAAAGTTACCAGACAGGCCAAATGAAATTTGTAGCCGCTTAAGTAAAATTTCATGATCGACAGTGTCGAAAGCAGCACTAACGTCAAACAAGGCCAGTAGAGTGAGTTGCGAACTATCTATAGCCCCATAAATGTCAGAAAGGAGACGGAGCAAGAGGGTTTCAGTGGAGTGGCCTTTCCGAAAACCGGATTGGCACTCCGGAAGCATCTTATTTGCCTCTAAATAAACAGTAAGCTGATAAGCAGCAATCTTTTCAATAATTTTCGACAGAAATGAAACATTAGCAATAGGTCGAAAGTTGACAGGATCAGATGAGTCAAGTCCGGTGTGCTTGAGGACAGGAACCAGGATTGAGCGCTTCTGCGACGGTGGTAGAACTCCATCCGCGATAGACCGGTTGCACAGAACAGTAAGAAATGGTAGGAGCACATCGACAAATTCCTGTAGCAGAAACGTCGGGAGAGGATCGAGTTCACAGGATTTTGATGGAGAGGAGAGAATGAAGCGGCGCAGCTCTGCACTAGTGACGGCGACCATGGTAGAAAGACTGCAGTCTGTAGGGTGGTAGACCGGTGGGGTAGAGCTGGCAGTGTCTTGTCGGATTCCGGCGATTTTGGCGGTGAACGAAGCCAGAAAGTCATCAGCTGAGAAAGATGGAGTATCTGCTTGTTGGTCAGCCCGGCGCCGACCAAGGAGGGCATCGAATGTGGCCCATAGCCGCTTAGGGTCCTTGGCGTTGGAGGCAATCTTAGCCTCCCAATACGTCCGCTCCTTGTCCCTGTAACGGCGATGCATGTCTCGCACAAACCGCACCCAGATAGAGCGATCGGCAGACAACTTGGTACATAGCACTCGTGAATAAGCTGGTGCCTGCGCTTGGCTTTCGAGTGGCGCTTTAGAAGTTTGGAGATTACGATTACGATTACGATATATACATATATTGGAATATGTTTAGATGTGGCAACCATTCAATTACTGAAAAATGTATCCAAAGAGAAGAGAATACGTCTCAACCATCATCATGAACTACCTCTGAGGATTCTCCCACGAACAGGCGCAACGTAAATTTGTCGCCACGATCTTAAACGGCTGCAGCTCGTCAGTAAACTGCAGTGGGATGATTACTTGGAAAGGACAGTACAATGAAAAAAGACTTTATCAAAATCTGCTTGCTCGAAAGAGAGACAGACAGACAGACAGACAGACAGACAGACAGACAGACAGACAGACAGACAGACAGACAGACAGAGACAGTTGGATGAATGGATCCAGGGTTTTTAGGGTTTAATTAGGGTTTAATTAGGGTTTAATTAGGGTTTAATTAGGGTTTAATTATATATATATATATATAGCAACAAAACTTTAATGCATAGGCCTACACCAGAGTGCGGTTAGCAGTTGGTTGAATAAAGGTCAAGCTTTCTTAATTTTATAAAGGCCATTGACTTCGGCTGAAATTAGTTTGAACGGTTCTTATCAATCAATGTGTTAATCAATCAGAGGGATTTAGATATAGCGCCCCTTCAAGCTACCGATCGTAAGGTATGATGCAGCTCCAGTAGTCATTGATGATTGAACGCAAGGATGGATCCTGAGATTAACGGCAGAAATTATTTTGAACAGTTCTTACTGTTCGAATGGCGTAATACATAGGCCTATAATAATTAGACCTGGGAGTCGACCCCAATAAGTCGACCCCAGTCGACTTGGGCAACCCAAGTCGAGTCGAGTCGTTTCTGCTTAGCGCAACTGACCCCCAAGTCGAATTTGTACAGAAAAGTGACTTGAAGTTGTTTTCTACACAAGTCGACTTAAAACGACTTGGCACACAAACAACTCTAAATTTATCTCGTCACATTACTGAACGTGAGGCCACGGCGGCGTTTAAGCAGTTTTATAGTGTTTTTCAGTGAACAAGCGTTTCTAAGATCTATAGTGTGATTAGGCTGCGATATTATTTTGTATTATTATCGACACCGATTGCGGCGGTTGGGCTAAGCAGTTACTTAGGCCTACTAATTTTTTTATCGGTGTCGATTTATCTATATCATTGGTTATTTTATGTTAAAGCGTTACACATAGGGGCCTACGTTTCACAAAACTAGCGAATCGAAATGTTAATAAAAAGTTAGCAAGAGCTGAACGCGCGCAAATCAATGAACTTTTAGTCATCAGTGCAAAGAAATCTGGATCTCGTACTAATCAATCGATGGTTTGGCGCTACTTTGGTGCACTGCATTAGTCGTTTGCAGACGGAAAACCTATTTTATTGGACAATGATCGACTTTATTGTCGGTGAGTAGTAGTACTGTAGGATTATACGCATGCATTGCTATTTGAATGACGTTAGTGGCCAAATAATTATGACACAGAATTAAAATGTGCCATTAAAACACGCCATTGAGTGCAACCAGTCCGCGGTCAGTTGCAGATTCTTCTGTTAACCCATTATAGCATTACAAAACTGTTGAAGCACAAATACAAACAGCTTGAAATAGGCCTAATAAAAGTTTTTATTCAGATCTCATTACTCATTAGTATAAGAAATTAATGCTTGCCAGGCAAAATGGCATAACATTTTGGTACTATAAACCGTACGTAATCGTTATTACCATGTCAGAAGTCGACTTCAAGTCGGAAGTTGGTTGGTTTTCTGCCAAGTCGGATCAAGTCGTTTTGACTCCAAGTTGTCGACTTCAAGTCGACCTCAAGTCACTTTAGGGTCAAGTGGGGTCAGATTGGCTGACCAAAGTGACTCCCAGGCCTAATAATAATAGAGACTATAATTATAGTAGAGAAAGAACCAATGGATTCGTAGTTTAACGTTTACAGTCTAGGAAATATATAACATCGGTAAAATACCGTTTAAAGGTTCTAATCCTCATTCTGTTTGTGTTGATTTGTCCAAAGTTTTCAAAAACATTTTGTGGCTGCTGCCGATCAGCGCAAACTCATAACACCTAATATTATACATAGATATATTTAAATAACATGCACATATATATAATTATAAATATATAAATATAACACACATATATAGTAAATAATTATATGAAATATAACTATATATATATATATATATTTATTTATAAGTAGCAGTATGCCTTACACTTATTAACATGACTGTGTTATAACTTTACTATTCATTATTATTATTATTATTATTATTTTTTTGCCCTGAGGTATACAGGATCCCCTCAGGGACTTAGAGATTACTAGCTGATGTAATTTGTCTGGAGATGACCCTACTCGTCGTTGTCCTGGTTGGCGAAAGTGCCTCGGAACGCGATTATTATTATTATTATTATTATTATTATTATTATTATTATTATTATTATTATTATTATTATTATTATTATTATTATTATTATTATTATTATTATTATTATTATTATTATTATGTAAACATGATCCCTCAGGGACTTGAATATTACTATTGTCGATGGGGTTGTCTGGAGATGACCCTACTCGTCGTTATTATTATTTATTATTATTATTATTCCCTTCGGTTCTCTGCCAGGTTCATATGTGTCCAACGACGCCATTTTTTGAGATTTTGAGCTTCTTTCTTCATTTTGCCGTAGCCGTTTTTCTCCATCACCCAGTCCAGCAGCATAATTCTTGGTCTTCCTCTTGTCTTTTTCTCTTCCATTCTCCCCTCGATTATGTCTCTCAGTAGAGAGTCTCCCCTCATGACGTGTCCCATTCATTTCCTTTTATGTTTTTTGATTGTCTTTATCACTGATCGTCGTTCTCCTACTATTTTTAATACTTCCTCGTTTTTTGTCTTGTGTTCCTTCCAACTTTCTTTCTCCATTCTGCGTCATCCACATTTCAAAAGCTTCTAGTCTTTTTATCCATCTACTTTAACTTGCGGGATTCTTGCTTGCTTGCTTGCTTGCTTGCTTGATTGCTTGCATCTTGATTGATTGAGCCACAGGCTAAATAGTCAAATCTTGCGACGACTAGTTCGATCACTTACAATCATTCAATCGTCGTGAAACTTGGCAGACAGACTCGCCCTCGCACACACTTCATTCTATCAAAATTTCAGCTCCCCCAAAAAAGGCTAGCTTATAGAATCGGGGACTCAACTTTTCGAATCGGGGAATCCCCTTTTCCGAAACGCACCGTTGTGATTGGCCAGGGTTGTGATTGGCTGCAGTCGTAAAATGAACGCGGACTATATATTTGTAGAGTAACTGCTTCATAAGACGCATTATAGGATACTAGATGGATATAGTAAAAAACTTTGTTTTTACGGGCTGTATTTTATTATGTATCTCTTTCCGCATTGTCCACGTTTCAGATCCATACAGGACCACACTCCACACCAATGTTTTAACTATTCGCTTCTTTAGAGTTCTGTTTAGTTTCCTCTCTTAGAAATAAGCTTACCAGACGTTACTATTTAGAAGCCTCACTTACTACGTAGCATGCCAGCTTACCATAACAGTCTTATGTTACTACAGGCTATGATGGTAGGGTCTGGCAACTAGGCTAGCTTACTTCCAAGTAGGCTCGGCAGAGTAATAAAATAGTTCACGTATAGCCCTAGTAAATAAAGACTATAAAGTTGCAATTAGACATATTTTAGTTTATTTAATATAGTTCATAGTGAAAATATGCGTGGAAAAATAAAACAGCAAGTTAGTAAAGTTCTGAAAACCCGCATTACCTATAACGCCCAATGCGCACTAATACAATAAAACCGTCTCCCTAATTTGACGTGAAACGGCCCTGTGGATAAATACCAAACGCCTGATGCCAGCGGGCAACGATGAGCCGCGTGATCCGATAGATCCGAGGCTGCATCCAATCAGGCTGCAAGAAACTCAAAAATCAAAAACAGTCGCGGAAGTTGTAAACATTCGGACGAGGACAGTGGAAATGAAAGAAAGTTAGTATCTGTTGGTAGCCGTCAACTGAACTGACGAAGAAGTCAATCGAATCGGATGAGTGTTCGTAACTCGGCTGGGTTCAAATTCGAGTAAATATTTGGTAAAGTATAAGGCTATCTGACTTCACCACGAAGTAATATCCACACGTAAGTATAAGGAAACGCTATGGATTGCTATGGATATGAATCGAAACAGAGACAGTTTCGTATATGTCTGTCTGGCTGTCTTGTCTGTCTAGCTGGTTGTATGTCTGTCTATCTGGCTGTATGGCTGGCTGTCTGTCTGTCCGACTGGCTGGCTGTATGTCTGTATGTCTGGCTGTATGTCTGTCTGGCTGTCTGTCTGGCTGTCTGTCTGGCTGTCTGTCTGTCTTTCTGTCTGTCTTTCTGTCTGTCTTTATGTCTGTCTGTCTTTCTGTTTGTGTCTGTCTGTCTTTCTGTCTGTCTGTCTGTCTGGTTGCTTGTCTGGCTGTCTGTCTGGCTGTCTGTCTGGCTGTCTGTCTGGCTGGCTGTCTGTCTGGCTGGCTGGCTGTCTGTCTGGCTGTCTGTCTGGCTGTCTGTCTGGCGGTCTGGCTGTCTATCTGTCTGGCTGGTTGTCTGTCTGGGTGTCTGTCTGTCTGGCTGTCTGTCTGTGTGGCTGTCTGGCTGTCTGTCTGGCTGTCTGTCTGGCTGTCTGTCTGGCTGTCTGTCTGGCTGTCTGTCTGGCTGTCTGTCTATCTGTCTGTCTGTCTGTCTGTCTGGCTGGCTGTCTGTCTGGCTGGCTGTCTGTCTGGCTGTCTATCTGTCTGGCTGTCTGTCTTGGTGTCTGTCTGTCTATCTGTCTGGCTGTATGTCTGGGTGTCTGTCTGTCTGTCTTGCTGTCTGTCTGTCTGTCTGGCTGGCTGTTTATCTGTCTGGCTGTCTGTCTATGTGGCTGTCTGTCTGTCTGGCTGTCTGTCTGTCTGTCTGTCTGACTGTCTGTCTGGCTGTCTGTCTGGCTGGCTGTCTGTCTGGCTGTCTGTCTGGCTGGCTGTCTGTCTATCTGTCTGGCTGTCTGGCTGGCTATCTGGCTGTCTCTGTGTGTCTGTCTGTCTGGCTGTCTGTCTGGCTGTCTGTCTATCTGTCTGGCTGTCTGTCTGGCTGGCTATCTGGCTGTCTCTGTGTGTCTGTCTGGCTGTCTGTCTGTCTGGCTGTCTGTCTGTCTGTCTGGCTGGCTGTCTGTCTGGCTGTCTAATGTCTATCTGTCTGGCTAGCTGTCTGTCTTGGTGTCTGTCTGGCTGTCTATCTATCTGGCTGTCTGTTTGTCTGGCTGGCTGTATGTCTGTCTGGCTGGCTGTCTATCTGTCTGGCTGGCTGTCTGTCTGGGTGTCTGTCTGTCTGGCTGTCTGTCTTGCTGGCTGTCTGTCTGTCTGTCTGTCTGTCTGGCTGGCTGTCTGTCTGTTTGTCTGGCTGTCTGTCTGGCTGTCTGGCTGGCTATCTGGCTGTCTCTGTGTGTCTGTCTGTCTGGCTGTCTGTCTGTCTGGCTGTCTGTCTGGCTGTCTGTCTGGCTGTCTATCTGTCTGGCTGTCTGTCTGTCTGGCTATCTGGCTGTCTGGTGTGTCTGTCTGGCTGTCTGGCTGGCTGTCTGGCTGGCTGTCTGTCTGGCTGTCTATCTGTCTGGCTGGCTGTCTGTCTGGGTGTCTGTCTGGCTGTCTATCTGGCTGTCTATCTGTCTGTCTGGGTGTCTGTTTGTCTGGCTTGCTGCTGTCTGGCTGGCTGTCTATCTGTCTGGCTGTCTGTCTGTCTGGCTGGCTGTCTGTCTGGCTGTCTGTCTAGCTGGCTGTCTGTCTGTCTGTGGCTCTACTAGTTGTCTGAGCAATTTGTTTGCTGACTGATGAATGTTTTGTTCTTGATAATTTCGTAGAGTAGAGCGCTTTTATGAGGTACCTAAGTTTTTGCGCTGTATACACAATGACATTCAACATCATTTATGCTAGCAAAGAGAATGAGTGTTTAGTTTCTGTCACTGAAGTGCTATACAAACTTGTAATTATATGCGCAGTTACAATAACCAACTTATGGTTGTCTGTCTGTCTAAATTGTTACAGTGCAGTACTGTGCACTGTAATTGAAAAACAAACATGCTATAGAGATACCCATTAGTTCCCCATTACCATAGCACTAAACAAGTTCTGCTGCTTTTTGATACAATGGAATTGTTTTGTTTCAAGGAGTTGGTGCAGTTGTTCAATCTCTGGCATTTGAGAAACTTGTGCAATGGCATCTTGCTGTTCCTTTGGACGCACGTTGAAATAAATAAACAGCTGCATCTACTTTTTGAACACATGTTGTAAGTACCTCTTTCAGTCATATTTTAAAAGTACCACGAGTAATAACATATTGATATTAACATATCAAGCACACTTTTAAAAGCTTATACGATACAGTGATTTAGTTCATTGCAGACTCATGATCAGATTCTGCCAGCACACTGTACAGTTCAAACATATATTTACATACATTTTTCACCTATGCTTGCTTGGATTTTTTGTTGCTACGATCTCAGTTAAATTTGACTTGAAGCTAGATATTCGGTTTGCTATACTATCACCCACCCCCATGACAGTGTGAGTGAGTATGTTATGTTTTGCATAACCTCTGTCACCCACGAACAATATACAATACAATACAATACAACTGACTTTTGATATCGCCCTTCTTCCTATGGTTGCCCCAAGCTCAGAAGTGCACACGCCTCGGCGGTGCAGAAGCAATTATATTGCAGAGCAATTGTGCGCGAAGGACGTGCGCACGGTCCGTACAGTTAAACCACCCCGGACGAGGCTCGAACCCGTACTCTGCGCGTTACAGATCAAATGCTGTAACCAGTCTGTCACCGTGCCACACGATATGAGCTGGTTCATGAAGCAAACCAGAGTATGATACACTTTTTATGGTTAATGTTATATTCCGTGTCTGTTGTATTTGTGTGTATGCAATGGTGAAGTTTGCTTTTTTCTTGCATTTTTTCATATTGTAATATTGCTTTTCATGTTGTTATATTTTCAATATCATCTCTGAATTCTCCAAACCTTAACTCTGAAATCAACCACTTGAATATACACTATTAATTAATCTCTGCACTTCTGTATAATCTATCACTTCACCACCATGTGAAATATTTCACATGTGAAATGCCAGTTTTGAAGTGTGATTCGCATATTTTTAATATGGTTTACATGCAGAATTATGCAGAGCAAAGTTTTCAAAAGAATTTTGAATTTTGTTGTAGATTTTGAGACATGTGCAATTGTGCAGCACTTCTGTTAATGAGGAAAACATGAAATTTTTCTCCCTATTCAATGAGGTAAGAACTTATGTACAATAAAGGCCATGTAGTTCAAGTTGGCATGCGCTCATTTTGTCTTTTGGGAAAGGTTTTTTCAACATCACTGCTGCAATAACCCATGTGTCATCCTCGCATCGTTCATGGTTAATTGCAAATGATTATCAATTTATCACACCACTCATATTTTCATATTCTCGCACGCAAATGACTAAAGCAGGCTGGACACTTGCTTGAAGCTTGCTGAATGATGCAAACTTTGATGTTAAGAGGGGATTTTGTTTATTCTGATTTATCAAAAGCGTGCCAGGCGAGCATCATTTGTCTCGAAGTTAAGTCCTTGGCAATGACAGGCAACACTGCTATCATATGCACCTGTGCGCTGTTTGCTTTAATTTAGCATACCTTTTTTGTAAGTTCTAAAAAATTTCCAAATCTTCAATTTTTATTTTTTTCTCAGTCTTGACAATTGTTAAAAATTTATTTAGGAACCTAGTGACTGGCTTCAGATTCTGTATGAAGTGTTAGCGACTTCATTATCTTATCCTGTGTGATAGGTGGATGTCTGGTCCTTTCCTTTGTTGCCTGATCTTCCCACCACTGTGTATGGTCAGTGTACTCGTAGTTGTGTTGGCTTGGTGCAAGTTGGGCTGAAAACTCAAACAAATGTCTGCTATGGACTGGATTTGAAACCTGGCATCTTTGTTGAGAATCCAACACACTAACCACTGGACCTGGAGTGATGAACCCATAGACCCATAGCACATGTGCCCAATGTGGCAAGCATAATTTTTCGGTATGTAGCACCTCAGAGCATCAAGAAATTTTCAAACTTTGAAATACACAATCACTCTAGGAATCCACATTTTCTGTTATGAACGATTTTATTTCACACCTTTCTAAAAGCATTTTTGAAATTATGTCTTTTCCATTTTTATGCTTTGTCAATTACAACCTAGGCTTTTGAGAAAAATAATATGCAAAATTCCGAGGGGAACAAAGGGTTATTTTAACATGACTTAACGGCACTTTTGTCATGCACCCTTGAAAACGTTTGCCAACCCTACACTAGACCTCACGCAATATCCCAGTAAATGTGATGTCACATAATTAACCAGAGCTGTTAAAAATTAATTTTTAAGTTAATTGTTTGTAATACTGTTAATAAAACTTTGGGTTATGTTTTCAGATTTTTCCTGTGATGTCAATCCGTAACAAGGTGGCAAAGCTCGTGAGGAGAAAATCCACAACATTCCCAAAACATTCTGTCTCACAAATGCTCGATCGATGGACATTGTGTAGTCTAGTGTGAACTTGATAAGAAGTGTTACATTTTAAGTTTTGTATTGGTCTCTGATTATGAATGTGTAATAAATATGAATATAATATATGAGTATTGTTATTTCATCGTTGGTACAATATAAAGATTGCTCCATTTTTCATGTCCTATTTGTTATCCTGTAGGAATCAGTTGTAACTGTCGAGTCTAGATTATATTTATTGCAGTTATTGATTACCTGTTGTACCAATTCCTACAGGGTTAACAAATATGAAATGAAAATGCAGATACCTTCAGATTTATACAATCCATATTTGAACTATTGATTGATTGTTTATCTTTATGAGTGCTTGATACTTTATTCCTTTAAACTGTTCTTTATGCCAAGTGTTATAGTCCTTTAGTTGCAATTAAAGTTGTCATTCAGCCTAATGAACAGGCAGACATTATTGTTGGATATAAGTCGATACAAAACTAAACCATTGTTAAAGAGGTTGTACAAGTTAACAACTGTATTCAAGCCTGTGAGATAATTACTGCAACACCATAGATGTGACAATTACCAAATTACATAAATGTAGACCTTACTTGTACATAATTATTAACAGGCTGAAGATTGTACTAGTAAATTTATCATTGAAATTGTACTGTTCTAGTATAGTACAGTATTTAATATTTCACTAATTACTACTACTGAAGTAAATGTCAATGTTCCATCTATAGAATCCTAATAAAGAGTCAATGGAAGTTCCACTGAAAGTTCCATATAGTAACCTAGACAGGTTACTTGCAAAGTGTCCTCAGCTTGCCAAGTAGTATCCTAGACGGCATACTTTCAAAGTATCATGACCTTGCCAAGTAGTAACCTAGACAGCTTAAGGTTTCAAAGTTAATTAAGACCTTTGGCGGGGGTTCCAACAAACCCATGGCATCCCAACCAACAGATAGTTTTTTTTAAACGTAGGATATAGGCTCTATACATAGGCCTATACAATTTTATACTTGTTATATATATAATAAGCAAAAGACACATATATATATATAATATATAATAAGCAACAGACAATCAAATAAACAATACATAAATAAATATATAAATAAATAAATAAACTGAGAAAAGTCAATATACTCAATGTATTAGCCGCTGTGGGACGCGAAAAAATGCGACCTACGGGCAAAAACAGTTCCGTCAAAAATTGTGACGCGTTTACGTGACGAAGGCGCAAAATAACTTTATTTATGTGACGCCTTAATATTGCATCTTAAAGGCTCGATGGTCCATTAAGTAGTACGCTGGGTTTCTAATCCAACGGTTGAGGGTTTGAGCCTGCTGATCGGCAATTCCGTGTAACGAACATATATATATATATATATATATAGAGTATATATATATATATATATATATATATATATATATATAAGACAAAATAGGCGAAGGCCTATTTGCAGGGCTTGTGATGTTTTTCCACCACAGAGGAAGGCAACGGAAAACACCTCACTCATCTCATTCCTGGAAGCATAAAAAGCCAATGGACCTGCATGTCGTCGGACAGAGAACTCCCTGTCATAGCATGCAGTCTTATTTAGCTGTCAATTAAGGAGGCAAGAATTAAACAAATTCATCAAATAATGCTGTGCAAACTTAGGCGAAGTCAGAAACATACTTGCCATGCAGTTTGCAATCAGGCACCACACCTGAACAGTGGCGTCTAACCAACCCCCAACCCCCCCCATCCCCCACCTGACATGGGGAGAACAACTGCATCCACTCTGGCCGACTTAAATAGGCTATAAAAATATAGAGAGTCAGAAAGAGAGTCTGCAGAACTGTATACGTTAACCCCTCGGGCTACCACGGGGGGTGTTTACCACCCCTACGTTTTTATGCATAATTTTTCCCCCATATGGTTGGTTAGTTGCTGTCGCTGTATCACAAAGAAGTTGATTAGCGTCGCCCTCCTCCTTTCTCCAGGCTTTAGACAGGCACCACCAGAGCACGGGCATTGGCCGAGTTAAAAGCCACCATCGGTATGTGAACCGGCGCAACCACGTATACCTATACCGATACCTCTAGAGGTACGCTCTGACCCATGCAGCCAACCGGACCATCTCCAGCCCCACAAGGGTAAGGTGAGATTGCGGGACTTGGTGACCAACTGGCCGACCGATGGATAGATGGACAGCTGGACGGACGGACGATTTGGCTTCTCGATTATTATTATTATTCCACAGTTTTACGTCGTCTTATGACATCAAAGGCCGTTGACGACAATAATATACAGAAATATACAATTCAATAAGTACAAGAACCCTAGATCGTCCGAACAACACCATTCAAGGTGATGAAACGGAGCTTTACAATTTCACTAATATTCAATATTTTCCAATATAAAGTAGTTCATCTCATTGTCTATGATTTCCATATCATAACAAAGATAATTTATGCAAATTAAACAATATTATTATGCAGCAATTGTTCCACAAAAGACATTTACGAAGTACTCTTTCAAACACTTCATGTATCTAATACACTATAATTAAAATTTCATTAACCAACAAAGCATACATGTAATATAATTGTTTAAAGTTTAGTTTCAAAAGATTCAAATTATAATCATAGAACTCATTACTGCAACACAGTAATGTAGTATTATTGAACATAGTAGCATAGGCGCAACCACCCTATGGGACCCGTGGGACGCGTCCCCCCAACTTTCGAACAGCATGGGACCGTCCCCCCCCCAACTTTTGAAAATTGTGAGGCAAACAAGAGCCCAAAATGCACCCATTTGGTATCAAATACTCAGAATTGCGTCTGCTTTATAAGTCTGCCCCAGACCCTGCTCACCCCCGATGGGGAACTTACGACGCTCCCCATACCCCTATAGTCGTTAGGAGCTTCTTGCCTTCCGCGATTTCTCCTATCTGTACCATTGCCAGTATAGTACAAGTCTCTGGCCTTGGACCTACTGATATTGTCATTATCCATTTATAGCCTTAGAGTCTTAGACCTAAATACAGTGAAAACCGTCTAACTAAATAGGCCTATGCCGACGATAGCTACTTGCTGGTACCTGCTTCCTGCATTGACAGCACTCTTTTTCTGAACTTGACCATATCTCTAAGTGGGCATCCATTAGTAACCTTAAATTAAACCATGCTAAGACCAGAGAAATAGTTGTCAAACGACGGAGGTCCAAACCTATTGCCCTCCCTCCTCTCATCCCTGGCATCGAGTGGGTCCAGGAGATGGTTATTATGGGTGTCACCATCTCTGAATCTGATGGGGTTGGCTTTGGGGCACACATTGACAAAATATGCTACAAAGGCCGAAAATCCATGTTCGGCACTTTTCGGCTACGTGTTTGGTCGCCCACGGTAACCACGGTCAACGTCTCTGACGTTTTTAGGGCTAGGCTAGTATACCCTCGCACGGGTACTTTGTGCCTCCTCTTTTGGTGGGGATTTGCCACTGTATAGGGGAACATAAACGCCTTAAAATAACGGTATTCTGATAAAATTTACCCGTTCAGGCTTCCTCCCTTCCGATTTTCCTAGTTTTGACAAACACTGTTCTAGAGCTTTATTCTACTCTTTTTCCGTTCAATTCTCTTAAACCCTTGTCACGTCCAGTTTATTCATATATATAATAAAGCCACATTTTCAAAGATCTAGATGGTTTAGGTACTTTTATATCGAAATCATCGGTGAAAAATTTGAGGTAAATTAAAGCCCAAAATGTACTCCATTTGGCATCATATGCTCAAAATTGTGTCGGCTTCTGGGGCTCCGCCCCAGACCCCGATGGGGGAGCTTACGACGCCCCCATACCCCCTAGTCGTTAGGGGCTTCTTGCCTTCGGCAATCGCCAGCTTCGCGCCTTCGGCGCTCGCAATTCCACCCCCACTCAGACATTCAAGTACGTCCCCCAACTTCTGGACCGTGGTTGCGCCCCTGCATAGTAGCTACTCTTATATAGTACTAAAACCAAACCATATGTAATATTGAAGAACAAAAAGTTGAATAATAATAATATGGCAATATAGATATTCATTAACCAATAATTAATATTTATAATCTTCCAACATCAGAACTTTATTATAAATGTTATATGACATAACATATTTAAAAAATTAACAAAAAAAGATGTTAAGATGTTATCTATAGGTATTTCAGTAACCAAAATGGCTTCTCGATCGTTCCTCGCCTCTGTCTTTAGCCAGCAGCTTTACCAAATAGTCGCCAGATGGAGGCAGAGTGTCCAGCAACATACAGCACTGTGTGTATTCGGATTCCTCATAATTATTATATTGTTCTCGAAAACTTAATTATCTCTGCACATTAACAAATATGAGATTAATAAACGCTATTTTTTACCACAAATATCTGTTCTAGAAACTAAAGTGACAGCTTTATCCATTTATGATAGTTGAGATTGGTTAAATCAAAAGTCTTGAACACCGTTTTCAGAAACTTTCTTGTAACATAATAATCCCAAAACTCGCATTTTCAACAGTTTACCAACGATTTCTTAAACTTAAAAATTTTTGATGAGATTTTTAAATCTCTGAAAAACTGTGGGACAAAATCAGTATTTCGAATTGGTAGTTACATAAATTGATACAGAAAAACATGGTTACATGTACATAAGTGCATGCATAAGCCCCCTACATAGGAATACATTTCGATGTGCCAATAATTATTGTATTAATTGTGTTCATATATGATTTTCAGAGGAAATAAAAAAGACATTAACCAGTATACTACGACCAATTGTAAAGCATGTTTGAGTAATGCCTGATTGTAATCGGACGATCCTGTTAGCGGAACCTGATGAATGTGAATTGTTCGGTGAACAATAAAGGATTGATTGACTGACTGATTGATTGATTGATCGATCGATCGATCGATCGATCGAACGATCGAACGATTGATTGATTGATTGATTGATTGGATTGATTGATTGATTGATTGATTGATTGATTGATTGATTGATTGATTGATTGATTGATTGATTGATTGATTGATTGATTGATTGATTGATTGATTGATTGATTGATTGATTGATTGATTGATTGATTGATTGATTGAACCATTCAGTGACTATCTAAAATGAATCCAAAGATAAGGGGATGCGTCTCAACTCCTCTAACATTATGAAGTGCCTCTGAAGATTAAGTTCACGTAGACTAAACATAAATTTGTGACAACGATCTTATACCACTTTGCAGCTCGCTCATCAGTAAGATGATAACTTGGAAAGACAACGTTAAAACGCTGGAGTAAAAAAATCGTCAGATAATTTGGCCTAAAATGACATCATGTATAGTCAGTGTGTTAAATCAGTAGGCCTATCCCTGTCTCGATTGTGGGGGACCGAGCAGTGGCCCGGGCAGTGTTTAGAACTTGTGTGAGCCCATGCATATAACTTTGATGGTTTCCCATGAGTCTATAGACTCTTAATGCAACCCTTTGAAAAACAGGCAAAATCATGTTTATATGCGCTATTCCTATATATGCGAAATGGTCATTAAAACTCTCGGTTTTCTAGAGAAACAATTAAGTTTCAGGTGTTATTTAATACCTATTATGTTTATAAGATATTTTAACGCTTGAAGTTGATGAAAACTAAATTCGCAGTTTTTGGCTTGTTTCTCGTAAATTAACGTTAAATTAGCGCCTATAAATATATATAAATAATATATATATATATACATACATATATCGCGTGTTATTTAAATTGCTTATCCATTAAATTAATATTCGTTAAATACTGCATATATATCTGAACCTATATAGTTAGACACCTTAAAATCGAATTCTACCGAATTTATATATAGGCTAATTGCCAATTGCTATACGCTTAAACTATTTAAACTATTTAAACTCTGCACTATTTAAACTATTTAAACTCCGCCACTGTTCGCTTTCTGACAGTGCCAGCCCCAATCCAATGCTATATACTTTGCCAGTAACACATGAAGCATGCCGAAACAATTGGTCATATATTTGAGATCTATGTCACCGGTTCTGAAAGCCGCAATATATATCTTGTTAATGACGACACTGACGAGTCTATTTAGAAGTGGCGCTATATAAATTTAAAATTACTATTGCCATTAAACACTCGCTGCAATAAAGCTACAAAAAGAGATTAAATGTAACTAACATTGCTCAGATGACTATATAGAAGAGTCGCGCGCACGTAGAACCCACCGATGACAACAGATTTCAAAACTTAGAGTTTACAGATGACAGCGGTTTCACTGTGTTGCGTCTGGAATGGTGCTGTATAAATTTTCAGTCACATTTACAAGTTCAGAGTTCCTGAATCCTGATACACCAACATGCAATAACCGATCAAACAATCAGCTACTGTTTCCTACTTTTATATAGTATCAGTCGACAACGTTTTAGAGGTGTCTAAAAACTAACCCATTGGCTCCCGTGTCCCACGAATGGCTATGTACGTTGCTTTTCATATTTAAATATGTTCCTATAATTAATAAATAACAATAGATTACTACTATACTTGCTGCATATATAGTGCTGTTTTCTTGGGCGATTTCAACGATTTAAATTCAACTTCAGGGCTCTTGATTAACAATCCATGGCACTCTATATTGACATTAACTGTTGATTGTTGTTAAGATGTATGTACACCAGAGTGCGGATATGCAACTGGTTTTATTAAAGAATATACTTACTTACTTACTTACTTAGACTATTGAACACTCCAGAGATGTTGTATAAATCAATTATCTCGTTAAAAACCTTTAAAACTGACCGAATAAACCCTTCATATAGTCGTCAACTGCGACCAATTCTTAGTCTTGACAGTTACCGGTACTGAACAAACATCATGGGATGGGGAGCGGGTGGGGGGGCCCATATCGCATTGGATAACATCTGGCGTAGAGAGCGAGAGGTACCGAGTTCGAGCCCCGTAGGGCGGATGTGCTTTGTAGGCTGGTATTAGCGCCGTTGTATTGCAGGCTGTCTGTTCTGTTAGTAGTTAAGATTGTTTCAATTGCATAACATGTAAATGTACAGCGCAGTGCATTTGTCAGGCGCTTAATTAAAGAAAAGATTATTATTATTATTATTATTATTATTATTATTATTATTATTATTATTATTATTATTATTATTATTATTATTATTATTATTATTATTATTATAATTATTATTATTATTATTATTATTATTATTATTATTATTATTATTATTTATTATTATTATTTATTATTATTTATTATTTATTATTTATTATTTATTATTATTTATTATTTATTATTTATTATTTATTATTTATTATTATTTATTATTATTTATTATTATTTATTATTATTTATTATTATTATTATTATTATTATTATTATTATTATTATTTTTTTTTTTTTTATTATTATTATTATTTTTTTTTTTTTTTTTTTACCTGAGGTATATATGATCCCTCAGATTCTTAGAAACTAAGTAGCGAGTGAAACCATTCTGGAACTAACAAGCCTCATCCCCACCGAAGTCCAAAAACGTGCCCCTAAAAGCCACGGAATTATATCGCTGAGTGCAGATGAAAAGGCGCTGGAAAAGGTGGTTTTTCTCAAGGGGCTCACCAGAAATTGCAGATATACGGCGGCCCACCTCAGCAATAAAATCAAAGCCCGACCGATTGATTATTATTATTATTATTATTATTATTATTATTACTATTATTATTATTATAAGCATGGTGCAAGACTCTTACACCATGGATATAAGTGAGGGTCGATGTCAACTATGTATACATAATTATATGATTATTTTTAAAAATTACCTTTAACTCCAAAACTACTCTACCTGTGGTAGTGCCATGCCCCAAGCCTGAGAAATAAGGAGGGCGACGCTAATCATCTTTGTCATATATGGCACAGCGTCGTTAGACAGTTAGGCTACTAACTGCAGCAATTATGGAAGACAGAATATATATATAGGTCGTTAAAGATTCGACACAAGACTACAGGGGCCGTCCATAAATGACGTCACGCAATTTTGGCCGATTTTGAACCCCCATCCCCTCGTCACACTTCGTCACAAAAAGTAACACCCCTGAAAAATGACGTCACAAAGCTCTGACCCCCCCCAAAGCCAAATTTCCATTGTGAAGCAAAATGCTCCTTCATGGAACAAAAAGGGAGAGCATGCATATTTTAAAATCTAACGTTGACCAAAAATTGAAATAATTAGAAAACTATTAATAACAGTACCCATATACATTAAAATAATCAAAAAATAATGAAAATTTAATACTCAAAATTAGTGCTGTTATCATTAAAATTAAATTGTTGTTATTTGTTAAATTTAATTACATAGACCTGATGTGACGTCACATTTCTCCAACCCCCACCCTAATGTCACACATCGTCACAAATTTCCGACCCCCGAACCCCTAGGTGCGTGACGTCATTTATGGACGGCCCCACAGATTTCTATACGTCAATCAGATTCGATTTGAACCTCCGACCTCTCGCTTAACAGTATACAAGAACAAACTAACCACTTGTATTTTATATATATATATATATATGTATACATATAAATGCATAAATGTATATATATATATATGTGTGTGTGTGTGTGTGTGTGTGTGTGTGTGTGTGTGTGTGTGTGTGTGTGTGTGTGTGTGTGTGTGTGTGTGTGTGTGTGTGTGTGTGTGTGTGTGTGTGTGTGTGTGTGTGTGTGTGTGTGTGTGTGTGTCGTGTTCCTTCGATCATTGTTCATTCGTCTCTGTCATTTTGGCGGATTATTTTATCTAAACGCATACCTTGCTCGATAAATGTTGAACCTTTGGGGTATCCTGCAGTGTTGCCGAATCTGCGCGTGCCGGAATTACTTCTCTTATCATCAAGCATTTACTGCGTTTTGGACGTTTTTAGTTGCAAGTTTTTCGTAGACTTTCCGTGACTGTTTGCCCATGAACAGCTCGAGGGCAGGCAGCTTTCATCTGACAGTGAAGTCTCAGACCTACGTAAAATGACCTGCTTATATACGATGTCTTCGTCGGGCAACTCTATTGACCCATGCAGTGGATCAACGGCTAAGCAAGCACCTTGGAGATGCACCATCTATATATCAATCACGGAATCAGAATGTCAGCACTATCAACCATTAGACGGGCGATGGATGTATACCTGTTCTGCGTGTATATATAGGACTATCTGGTGTTTGTTCGAGAGATTTCCTGGCGTATAGTGTTATCGACCGACGACCATCAACGAGAGACCGCTGCATGGACGAAGAGACAACCGTTAGCCATTCGGCGGAGGATCTAATCGCCCATGATCGTTCCTCATTCTATATAGTGCTTCAGAAACTCTGAACTTATTGACGTCTATCAAATCTATAGTTGAGAATATATTGTTTGGGCCCAACATGTGTGCGCGAGCCAACCACTCGTGACTCTTCTATAGTTATCTGAGCGAACTTCTTAATTTCCTATATAGTGTTTCCCAAGCTCGCGTCTTCGGTAAATTATCTATTTATTCATTAAGGACATTTGCAAAGACCCAATCCACGGAACGAAACAGAAGTTCCATATATACATATAAACAATGTTATTTTTATAAATATAATTAACATTGCTCAGATAACTGGAAGAATAACCCCATGATGATGATGATGATGATGATGATGATGAATACGACAATTTCTCCAGCACCGTAACACGGCACATGCCGTTACAAGGGCGCTTTGACACGATAAAAAAAACTCATTCAGGATACGCCAACTTGAAATAACACGGTAACAGATTCCAAACTAGAATTGACAGATGACACCAAGTTCGATCGTGGTTTCATTGTGATGGTCTGTATTCTCTTCTCGAGTGACACTATATAAATTTTCAATTACATTTACTAGTTCAGAGTTCCTGAACCACGTAGAATCGAGAATGAACTGACTAAACCACTTTACAATCTGCTAATTTATCCCATTTTTAAAGATATAGCGTCGGTCGGCAACATTTTAAAGGTGTCTAAAGACTAACCTATTGGCTGCCGTGTCTCACGATAGGCCTTGTGATTCAACGCCGGTTAACGGTTGTCTCACCGTCCTGCAGACCCTCGCAGATGAAAGCTGACGCAGCCCCAGGAAATCCAACGAACCACCAGATAGGCGATCAACTTGTATTCTATGGGTGTTGGCTTCTATGAAACAGGGAGATGGTGTTATACCCCCAATGTTTACATGGGACGATTTCCCACAACATTTCAGAAAGTTTTAAAATTTGGTGACCTATTCATGGCCGTTCACATTTAAATTTGTTCTTGATTAATAATATAATATTATCTAACAATGGATTACTATATGCATGCTGGTGCTGCTTTTTTGAGCGACTTCAACCATTTAATATTTATCTCCGTGCTTTTTGTTGATAATCCATGGCACAAAAACACTAAAGTAGACTTCTGCACGTCCCAGAGATGTTGCAAAAAATAAATGAACTCGTTAAACACCTTTAAAACTGATCGAATGAGACGGCACCTTCTTAATGCCAGACGGTTTCGCAAACTAACGTCCGCTGTTAATTATCTTGCTACTGGATGCTTGCCCGTCCTAAGACGGTGATTCGTTCAATGAGGGATTTCATATACTCCCGAACAAAGGAAAGAGCCTAGATGGCAATCGAAAGTCGGTCAATTCAAGAGAATCTTGCGATTAGTGAGAAAAAGTTATCCAATCCAAAGTTACATAGAAATTACTTTCATAACGCGTGTTTAAAAATTTCAGCGTCAGTTATATAAAACTATTTTTAAAAAGCAATAAATAACTGAAGAAAAGGTGTGGACGTTCTAACCCCGCTTCGAGATTATTGCCCGTGATAAGACGGTTTGAAAAGAAACTTGAAAATAGTCTATAGTCGCCCCCTGGCGAAGGTGGCTGATACTAAGCGGCTGAGCCGTTGACGCATCGTTGTATAAGCTTGATTGTCCCCTAGCGAAGGTGGCTGGTATTCATCGACTGCACCGCATTCGCAAGCGTTGTAAGATTTTCTTGTCGCCCTCTGGCAAATGGTCATTAAAAGTTGAGCGTAACATAAATGTTGCCTTCATGAATGACACACTTCATAAAAACGCGTTTACTATATTAATATATCGTCAAACGTGAGGAATTGTTAGCAAGAAATAATTCATCGCGCAGAACAAGGGCGATGTCAATGATTTTGGCAGTCAGAATAGGTCGTTCAATATTCGACACTTACTCTATAATATTCATAATTTGTTGGCTCATTAGATCATTTAAGACACTGCTCTATTATATATATATATAATATTATATATATATAATATAACATATATATATAATAAAAGTGGAATTAGTATTCGTTAAATACTAATATTAGATAATTTTTTGTTATACACCTTAAAAACGAATTACACAAAATTTATATATTTTATAATTGCGAACTGCAACATTGTCTTTTTGCTCTAAACGGTGAAACAATTGGTGTAAGTTAAGACCGATGTCGGGGCTTCTGATGACAGCCACTATAATATAGGTCGTTAATGTTAACTCAGATGAGCCTCTCTGGATGTGGCGCTAAATAAATTTGCAATTTCCATTCACATTAAACAATCGGCGATATAAAACTACATTAAGAGAATTGCTTAAATGTACGTTCAAAGCATAGACCCCTTAAAAATATGAGGACTGTAGGCGCTCATGCAGCCTCGGGGTTTGAAAATTGGGTCCATCTCAATTTCTTCTTTTTACCACAAAAATTGAACGAAGAATCAGATTTGGATTAACTCGTTTTTGTTCTGTGTGTCCTTATGAGAACTACTTCTGGTTAAATTATAAACACTAATTTCCAGGTCATTCAAGGTCATTTCAAGGTTAGAAAAAAATCAATTCTAGTTAAAATCTGAGAAGAATGGCCAGGCCTCGGGATATAACTGTTAAAATCGGCTAATTCTTTCTTGTATTTCTCGATTTGATCAATTCTACCTGTGGTAAGAAACAAGGGTACTAAATGCAAGTTGATCCAAAGTTATTTTAAGGTTAAAAGCTCAATTTCAGAGGATAATCTAGGGAAAAGGCAGATCTCAGGAAAACGGTGTTCTATTTGGGTGATTCTCTTATCTGCTTGCTCGGGCCGGTAAGGGAAGACTAACAGGCTAACACAATCCAAAGCTATTTCAAGGTCGAAGGTAAAAATTATAGAAAATGGCCACAGTTCAGCCAAATGTTGTTGCATTTGGGTGATTCTGCGTCATGGTCGTTTTCCCTTTATTTTGACCTTGAAATGACCTGCGGTTAACCAAAGGACCCTTCAACTATTTTCGAGTTTATCCCAGTTCTACGGTATATATGGCCTGCCTCAGGGCTCTGTCCTCGGGCCCATTCTCTATATACTTTACACTTCTGGTCTTGACTCACTCCTTACGACACATGCGGTCTTGGGTCAGCTATATGCTGACGACGTGCAGGCGTACAAGCACTGCCTGTCATCAAATGCCATCTCAGCGGTCCGGGACATGTGTGGGACCTTAGCGGCCCTTGATGCATGGATGTCGTCTAATCGACTGCGCCTAAACCCAGCTAAGACTAAATTTATCTGGCTAGGCAACCGGAAGCAACTTGCTAAACTTGACCTCTCTGCACTTGCAACTGAATTCCCCAGTTATATACTTTCTCTACTTCGGTCCGCGACCTTGGTGTCCTGCTGGACCAGGAGCTAACTCTTGCTCCACACATTCACCGCCTTGCCCGGGACTGCTACTATCAGCTGCGCCAGCTCCGCACCATTGCCCGTTCGCTTACCCCTAGTGCCACTACCACCCTAGTGCATTCTTTCATTACATCCCGCCTTGACTACTGCTCGTCACTCTACTTTGGCCTTCCTCTAAATCGACTTGTGTGCCTGGACCGAGTCTTGCGCTCTGCAGCGCGTCTTATTGGGCAAATCCCCAAATTTGGTCATGTCTCCAGCTATATGCTGGAGACTTTACACTGGCTCCCTGCCCGGCAGCGCATTGAGTACAGGATTGCTGCCTTGGTACGGCGATGTCAGCTGGGTCTAGCCCCAGTCTACCTGCGGGAACTTTGCTGCCCCTCGGGTATTCAAGGTCGCCGCCCCCTCCGCTCTGCAGAGAAGGGGATGCTCTTAGTGCCATTTGCTAGAACAGCAACTATGCAGAATCGAGCCTTTTCCGTGGTGGGCCCAGTGGTCTGGAACGGGCTCCCCAGGAGATACGCCTGCTTCCTGCATGGGACTTTTACTGAAGCCTTCTATACTATAGCTCAAAACTGTACTTTTGGCCGTGCTGGAGTCGGGAGCGCCTCTGAGTAGTCCTCTGGAAGAGGCGCTATATAAATTTATGAATGAATGAATGAATGAATGAATATAGAACATTGTGTCGGCGTCATCCAACATTGTCTCATTGCAACTTTTGTGCTGTTTGTGATGTACAGCGTTTGGGACTTTGAGGTTGTTAACAAAGTGTTTCCGTGGATGCAAGTCACATTGACTGTGCTTTTAAGGTATACAATACTTATGGCCATGAGTATTGTGTCAGATTATAGTTTCTTGTGATGCAAGACATATTTTGGTTCCACGTTTGTGCGTGGGCCCGCCACTGACTCTTCTATAGCTTACTGTGCATAGTTTTGCTAATTGATTAAATATTTTCGTTTGCAATGACACTTAGCATCTTAGGCTAGCGCAGAGAACGCCTCTGAGTAGATATCTTGAAGAGGCGCTATATAAATTCTCAGAATGAATGAAGTCTATTGAGTTGATGAAGACTTTCTGGTTGTGTTCTATGCCTTTTTTCAAGTATTTGTCTCATTGTGCAGAGTTGATCAATTGTGCTTCTTCGTGGACTGAACCCGGCTTGCTCTTCTCCAAGTGCTCTTTCAACTGTAATTGTAATTATAATTGAACATTTGTATAGCGCCACTCAGAGATTCAGAGGCGCTCAACGTACTACTTCATTCTGTTTTGTATCATTTTGGTGAAGACGTTTCCTGGAATGCTCTGCATGTATGATGTAGGCTAATGCCTCTGTATTTTTTGCAGTCTTGTGGATCTCCTGTTCTTTTGTATATTGGGACGATTGTCGATTTTGCAGTCTTCTGGTATTTATTCCTCTGTTGAATCTTTGTAATAAGGATATAGCTTCAACAACTGCCTCTCTTCCTCCTTGAAGTAGTTTCTTAGTGATCCCATCCACGCCTGGTGATAACTTGTTTCATTTTATTGATAACATCTCTTCCTGACTTATACTCGGGTGGTGTCAGTCTCATGCTTCGAAAAAAGAGGAGGGCGGCGCTATCACCTTTATAATACACATGTATCCTTATTATCGAGTGGTGCCAGTCTCAAGCCTGGTCGAGACGACGGTGACATTAATCATCTTACACAGAGAGACAATACAGAAACTCTCCCACTGCCATTTTTCGGGTCGTGCCAGTCCGAAGCGCAAGTAAAGAGGTGGGCGACGCTAATCGTCATTGTAATGACACGGTGACTGTAGTATGCAGGTCAAATACACTTAGCTCTTCCTCTCTGCTGTCTCTATCGAGGTAGACGCCGACGACCCTATATAAGGTGTCGTTAAACGCAATATAAATTTCGCCACGGTTGGAATTTCCATGTTTACGTATTTCCATGTGTACCAATATTATCATGCCTGACAAGCCTTGCTGGCGTTCTTGAAAGTCGCTATATATAAAATCTGCCCAATCTGTTATTCAACAGCTGTTGGCTTATTTTTCAAGGGAACGGGTTCCATGTATAACGACCATGAATGAGTTGTTCGTCCGCGCTTTCCTGCATGACAGTGTCAGTTTAAATGACCTTGGTTGGTTAACTGCTGTTTGCACCTAGTGTTTCATGACAAAATGATCAGCCTTTCTCCAGGTTTCGACTGGCATTACCAGAGTAGGAGTAGCATGAAATTTTCAAATAGAAATAAACAAAATAAATAGAATATATATATATATATATATATATATATATATATATCTAACCACACACATTTTGAATACATGCATACAAATTCACACAAACACACACAAACGCGCGCGCGCGCACACACACACACACACACACACACACAAACACACATGCATGTAAGGGTTTGCGACGAACGCCCGATTGCCCAGGTCCCCGATTACCCTTTCCCCGATACAAACTCCCCGATTACAAACTCCCCGATAGGCCCAACACCCCGACAGACCCAATTCCCCGAATATGCAACTAATCCCAAGTCCCCGACAGGCCCAAGTCCCCGATTGGCCCAACACCCCGACAGACCCAAGTCCCCGAATATGCAACTAATCCCAAGTCCCCGACAGGCCCAAGTCCCCGATTGGTGATTTAATCTACACGTAAGACTATTTAGTGTCAGTCTGTATAGGCTAAAGAGGGTGACACCAATCGTCTTGGCCTTATCGGTAGACGGAAACAGAGTTGAATAAAGGCAAAGCCAGTTAGATTAATGTAAATAATATTTTTACTTGTGTACGTGTACCAATATGTAATTTGAATTCCTTACTGCACGCTGAATTCAGAAGACAGCTATAAGAGAATTGTCCACAAACTACTTCAAAATATTCTACTTGCTAAGGCTGACAAGTTTTTCAAAAATGCAAGCGCATTATATCCCTTATATTACTGCGGCACACGTTGCATATCCATTTCCGGAATCTAGTTAATCTAAAATTGCATATCCATTGCATATCCGTTGCATATCCATTACTGCGGCTCCACGTTGCATATCCATTTCCGGAATCTAGTTAATCTAAAATTAATTCTGACTTTATGTATAATAATACTGTCTTCATTTGGTTCTTATATATGTCGGTGCTGCTCGAATAACCGGCTTTGCTTGTATTCAGCTCAGTTTCCGTCAACCGATAAGGCCCAGATTATTAGTGTCACCCTCTATAGGCCTAAGTGTAGATTAAGTTACCAATAATACTGTCTTCATTTGGTTCTTATATATGTCGGTGCTGCTCGAATAACCGGCTTTGCTTGTATTCAGCTCAGTTTCCGTCAACCGATAAGGCCCAGATTATTAGTGTCACCCTCTATAGGCCTAAGTGTAGATTAATGAATTTTAAGACTCAAGACCTATCACAATTCTAAACAGCTTAAGGAATTATATTAACATATTCAAAACACCTCGCCAACAACCATAAATACAAGAAATAGGTCGTCATCAACAGTGCTTTTTTTCTAGAAAAAAGGTTCCGGAACTCAACAAATTAGGCTCCGCCTATTTATAGAAATTACACACTAGATGTGGATAGAGCATAGATAACATCCGGGTACGTAAGAAATCGCACAATTCTGTGTAGATAAGGTAGCAAGTGTGTACAAAAAAAGTTATGCACAGTTAATGTGGAATTTATTTTCCACACTGTCAGCCAGAGTGTACCGTCTGATCGATTTCAAATTGTTTATCCATCATATAGGTTGCCTCCTGTCTCACGGAATGATCTTCTGGATATTGACCTGATTATGAATTGGTTTTGGAGTGCCATCGGTTGATGCCTTGTGCATTAGACACCGGCGCAATAGAAGTTACTAATTACAATTACAATTACAAATTACAGTTACAGTTACAATTACAATAATACAATTGCAATTGTACCCCGTCGATGTATGCCTCTACAATGGAGCATGGAGGCTTTGCAGTGGTAGGTCCCTCATTCTGGAACTGGCTTCCATGCAACATGTGCTTCTTCTACTTTCCATGCTCCTATTTCTTCAGCGGGTTCAAGACCGTTCTGTTTGATTGTGGTCTTGTGTGTATATAATTACATATTTTTCTTGAAGAGGCGCTGTATAAGCATATATACATGCATTTATATCCTTATCTCACTGCTGTATAATATATATATATATATATATATATATATATATATATATATATATATATATATATACACACATTATTTATGTATTTCTTTAAAATCCCATATATATGTTTCAGCGCTCGATAGTATATAGGCCTATATATACTCGGTTAGTGCGTAGAACTGTCAAACGAGCGATCGGAGGTTCAAATCTCAAATCCACGCCTGCGCTTCCTATAGCCAACTCAGCTATAATGAGTACACTGACCGTACACTGTTGGTGGGAAGACGAAACGGTGAGGGAGAGGACTGTCCACCCGTCCTGTTATGTCTAGAGCCCGAGGCTAAGAAAATGAAGTCGCTAACAATTCTTACCATGGCTGCCTCAGGGCTATAGCTGGCCATGGCCGACTGCTTTTTTCTTCTTTTTCTGCTCTCTGTATTAATAAAAGAATAATACTTTCGAAAACGAGTTATATGAAATGTCAACAAACTCAACATCTATATTACATTATTACTGGTAATATTACAACATTGTGATGATATTTTTATTTTAATATTATAATGCTGCATCTTTTTTTCCGAAAAATCATTCAGCGATCTTTTGTTTCACGATATTTCAGGTAAACTGCAGAGCCTTTGCCGAGCTTCCCCTTAGTAGGCCTACATAATATACATGCATGACACAAAAATCTTTTATTATACTTGCAATTAGCCTATGCCAATCTTTGGTGCATATACGGAACACATTTGATCTTAAAAATTTTTTTTTAAGGAACCCCGACCTAAACAAAACGTATGCTGGTAGCCTATACACGTAACGCATATATACGAAGCAGACCAATGTAGGATATATATAGGTTTAAATCAGTGCTGTCCAACCCGCGGCCCGCCGGCAGATTCTAAGTGGCCCGCCGCAGCTCGCCAAATATTTGCAATTTATGTTAACCTTCGGAGGCCGAAGTGGGGTAGATTTCTACCCCAGCGGTGTTTGGATGTTGATTGCGGAGTAACTGTAGGTAGTCATAACTTGACGTTCCACATGTTTACAAGTTAACACCCCCGACATATTCCCACACCAAAACGATCATCATGTCATGTTGTCTGAGAAAGTTATTTCAGTTCAAAGTGTCATGGGGTAGAAATCTACCCCACTTCGGCCTCGGCGTTACAATTTTTCGTTCATAATGAAGATGTATTTATAGCAGATATTACTCAAAATGTGTGTATCTAAGCTCATAGATAAGCTATAATGACAAATGAAGTGTCCTTTGTGATAGTTCCAAGGTCAAGGAATCGAACTATCGCATTGGCAATAGTGTGGGAATAGAACTATCCAAGATGGCGGCCAATATGGCCGCCGAAACTCAAAAATGTGTATATCTACGCTCATAGATAAGCTAGAATGACAAATGAAGTGTCCATTGTGATAGTTCCAAGGTCAAGGAATCGAACTATCGCATTCGCAATAGTGTGGGAATAGTACTATCAAGATGGCGGCCAATATGGCCGCCGAAACAAAATGTGTATATCTACGCTCATAGATAAGCTAGAATGACAAATAAAGTGTCCATTGTAATAGTTCCAAGGTCAAAGGAAACGAACTATGGCATTGGCAATAGTGTGGGAATAGAACTATCCAAGATGGCGGCCAATATGGCCGCCGAAACATAAAATGTGTTTATCTAAGCTCATAGTTAAGCCACAATGACAAATGCAGGCAGTGTCCATTGTAATAGTTCCAAGATCAAGGAATCAAACTATCGCATTGGCAATAGTGTGGGAATAGTACTATCCAAGATGGCGGCCAATATGGCCGCTGAAACAAAAAATGTGCATATCTACGCTCATAGATAAGATAGAATGACAAATGATGAAGTGTCCATTGTGATAGATTCAAGGCCAAGGAATCGAACTATCGCATTGGCAATAGTGTGATAATAGTACTATCAAGATGGCGGCCAATATGGCCGCCGAAACATAAAATGTGCATATCTAAGCTCATAGATAAGCTACAATGACAAATGAAGTGTCCATTGTAATAGTTTCAAGGTCAAGGGAATCGAACCATCGCATTGGCATTGGTGTGGGAATAGAACTATCCAAGATGGCGAATATGAGCGTAGATATACAGATTTCGGCGGCCATATTGGCCGCCATCTGCGTAGTATATACACTATTTGCCAATGCGATAGTTCGATTTGTTGACACTTGCGAAACTATTACAATGGACACTTCAATTCTCAAGCTTATCTATGACACAATATACCTCACTTTATGAGTTTCGGCGGCCATTTTGGCCGCCATCTTGGATAGCACTATTCCCATACTAATGCAATGCAATAGTTCGATTCTTTGACGCTGAAACTATTACAATGGACACTTCATTTGTTATTATAGCTTATATATGAGCTTAAATATACATATTTTTGAGTTTCAGCGCCATATTGGCCGCCATCTTGGATAGTACTATTCCCACACTATTCACAATGCGATATTTCGATTCCTTGACCTTGGATATATAATAGAATCGACACCTCATTTGTCATTGTAGCTTACCTGTGAGCTGAGATTTTACATATTTCTTTGGGGTAGAAAACCACCCCACTTCGGCCTCCGTGTCCAGAAACGGAGCTTCGGCCTCCGAAGGTTAAAATGAAGTAAAAGACAGTCACTGGCCTACTTGCATAGTTATTCGTTCGTAACATGGCTTATCATTTGATAATTTGTACACAAAATCCAGTTCCCAAGACGCATTCATTATGATAACTATAGGCCATATATAATAATAGTCAAAGCAGGCCCAAAGTTAAGAAAAGGGGAAAACTCACTTGAAATGTAGGTGTTTAGCATGGCAATATAGGTCGCCTATATTTTATCCTCTTTGCGCATATAGAAGAGAAATGTAGGCATATATAGGCCAGCGTTTCCCAAATTGTATTCCGCTGCCTCACGGCTAGTTCAAGGGTTTGCTGTTCTTCTTTTCTCTGCCACTGGACATTCTGTATACAGAGATCTGTTTCACTTTGTGTATTTTTCAGCCAAGCATTACATAGAACACGTTCCATTGTGACTCATTTGTGAGTCTAGTAATTTGAACCTATATATATTCGTTTAATAATGAATCACTAGGTTGACACACCGCAACCCATTACAGAAAGTGGTATTGCCAGATAAAAAGAAGAATGGAAATAATTAATAGTTTTGAAATATCTGTTCCAGCAAAGGGCGACTTGTTCAACAGGGCAACATCAAACTCCTAAATAAAATCCGTGGGATATAATTCCTATTGTTTCTTTGGTGTGTCTATATATTTCATGTCCGTAGAAATAAGAGGTTGAATCGACTTATAAAATTTTGGACTCATTTAATAACAGTAGGCTTATGTATGCACATATATAATTATATATAGTGCCAGTCCCAAGCCAGGATAAAAGAGGAGGGCGACGCTAATAATCTTTGTCATCATTGTTATGATATACAGCATCGTTAAATAGCAACTAACCTACTGACTGATCTTCCGGATGCGCCATCGGTTGATGCCTTGTCACATTGCACCGGTGTCTAATTGAAGGGCCTTGTGCATTAGACACCGGCGCAATAGAAGTTATTAATTACAATGACATGTGCTGTTGGTCAATAGATATGTGAGTGTATTTGTATTTCTATCTCTATCTGTATGTGTGGCAATCGTCACTCCAATGCCCCCTCCCCGTTTGGGCTAAGGTCTGTCTAATGCATTATTCATGATGCGTCTCACTTCGCTGACCAATGAAATTGCGTCTAGGCTTGTAGGCGTCGTTGCGCCAGCCAATGAAAAGTTCAGATGCGATCCGCCCACCAGCCGGCCTTGAAGTCATGCATAATGTATTAGGTTGAAATAAGCGCACACCGTATACAGACTGCAGAGGCCGTGTTAAGCATAAGAACGGTGAGATCAGTATTGTTTAGAATCAGAACAGATCTATCGGCATCGATGAACTTTGATGTCACAAGGTGTCGTTAAACTCTGGATCCATCCATCAAAGTACACGCTGAACAGTACTCCCCTACTGAACGTACTCTGGTACTGACTGGTAGTGCCTGCATAAAGGAGTAGCCTAAGCAACGTCAACAGACATAAGCGAACATTAAATACTGGAAACGGCCACTTATAAGTAAATGCTGGTGATGCTGAAGATGGTGATGTCGAGTAAAAGAAGAAGTGGAAGAATGGGAAAACATGCAGGAGGTGATAGAAAAGATGAACGAAAAGGACAAGGGAGGAGGAGGAGGAGGAGGAGGAGGAGGAGGAGGAGGAGGAGGAGGAGGAGGAGGAGGAGGAGGAGGAGGAGGAGGAGGAATAGGAGGAGGAGGAATAGGAGGAGAAGGAGAATAATTGGATCATGAAGATTGCAGAGAATGTAAGAAATACGAAATTTGCGAAGGATGAGATCATGAGAAGAAGTTTAGAACGAATAAGAATGCGAGAAATGCGAAGAAGAACACGATGAATAAGAAGAAGAAGCACTGGAACGAGGAGGAGGAGAAGAGGAAGAAGAAGAAAAATGAGATGGAGATGGAGGAAGTGAAGGAGAAAGAGAAGAAGGAGAAGGCGCAGTAGTGGAGGAGGATAGGAAGAAGAAATGAGAAAGAGGAGCAGGAGGAGGAGGAAGAGGAAGACAAAGACGAAGACGAAGAGGAAGACGAAGAGGAAGAGGAAGAGTTAGAGTTAGAGTTAAAGGTAGAGTCATAGTTAGAGGGAGAGGGAGAGTCATAGTATAAGAGGGAATGGGAGTGGAAGAGGGAGACGGAGACGGAGACGGAGACGGAGACGGAGACGGAGAGGGAGAGGGAGAGAGAGGAGAGGGAGAGGGAGAGAGGAGAGGGAGAGGGAGAGGGAGAGGGAGAGGAGAGGGAGAGGGAGAGGGAGAGGGAGAGAGGAGAGGGAGAGGGAGAGGAGAGAGGGAGAGGAGAGGGAGAGGGAGAGGGAGAGGGAGAGGGAGAGGGAGAGGGAGAGGAGAGGGAGAGGGAGAGGAGAGGGAGAGGAGAGGGAGAGGGAGAGGGAGAGGGAGAGGGAGAGGGAGAGGGAAACGGAGACGGATAAGATAGAGAAGATGTAGATGGAGGAAGCGAATGAGAAGGAGAAGAAGAGTTTCGAGAAAATGGTGTACCGTGTAGATATATATATGGCAAGAAAAGGAACAGGATGATAGCAGAAGAATAAGACTTTGATTTTGATTATGATTTTACTTATGATCCTAATTATTATTTCGATATATAGCGTTCTCAACAATAATGACGACAACAATGATGACTTATATTTTTAAAATTTGAAGCTTTGGTCTGATTTAAAAATTCGAAGGTAATGACTGCCTGTTCAGACTGAGGCTCTTAGTTTATAATACTTTGAACCGAAATGGGAAATGACAACACATTTAAAAATATCATCACTGCCCCGTTTGATTTTGAAAGAGAATTTAGATATAACTTATAGGCTTCACGGAGATCCACAAAACTTGTGAGGCTTACCGGTTTAGCAATTTCAGATTACCCCTATATTTCACATTATAACCACGGTATTAAACTTGAAATCGCGTTCAAATTACCGGGAAAGGGTAGGATAAAATCGATTTCACGTTACCCCTGGGGCAGCTTGAAGGCGATTTCATCCTACCTTTCGCGATTTTGGGTTACCCCTCAAGACATTTATTTTTTAAGGTGATTTATGTATTTTATTTTTTTATTCAAAAGTTGTAATTCTGCATCCCTAATGAATATTCAGTCTTGTAGCCTAATTATCACATTTTTTCTCGTAGATTTCTTCAACTAGATCGATTCTTTGTATATCTTTATGTTTGTATGTAATATGTCATGCGCTTTGAACTAAGTCTTAGTGCATTAATGTTTTTAATACAATTAGCATTTTTGACATTTTTATTTTTCAGATACTGAGACTGGTTTTCGATATTATATGTTTCACGTCTTTTATTCCATAAACATATACCATTAGTTGTAAGCATAAGAATTTATCGTTTTAGCTAAATCAGATATAGCGGTAATGTGATCAGAGCAAGGGTAATATGAAATCAGGTTCAGGATATACCCCCGGGGTAATATGAAATTGATTTCAAGTTACCAGAGGTAACGTGAACGGGTGGGGGTTTAAAGTCTGGCGAAAGAAAGGAAAAAATTACGGTATACACACGACATTGCAACAAAGGCTTGTGTATGATTACAAATTCGTGAAATTATTACGATTCAAATTTAAAATTCAATTTCTGTACGTAGCCTATATGTTAATGACTATCTATACTATACATAGCCCACATACAACCATTTTGAATTTATGTTAAGTTAGACACTGTGACATACTAACACACACAACTATTTAAACGATATATATATATATATATATATATATATATTATATCTAATGTAGGCCGATATGCTATTGCATAATTTATAACTGATTGCTTGTAGACAAGAGATTGTGTATATTTTCATATACCAAGGCTTTATATAATAATATATATTATGTTCAAATACAATACAATACAATTATATATAAATATATTATTACTTATCGATCACAGATCCTAAGAAAACAAACACATACAATATATATATTTTTATTTATTTATTTGATGCGTGTGGAAAATTAAATCTAAAACAACTACTGCTTAAATATTCAGAATGACATAAACTGATGAATATTTTGAAGCATCATAATTAAAGTGCAACAAAACGGTGTTGCCGAGCTGCATGCATGTAAACTACTTTTCGGCTCATGAAGCGCTATCTCATGTTAGTTTCTACTTTCTACTTTCTAGTGTTTAGCGACATCTTATGCATGGCTGCCAGAGACATTGACGTCGCCCTCCTCTTTTCTTGGCTTGGGACTAGCACTACCCGTCACCATAGCATCACTAAGGGCAGCGAAGTTCGATAGTTCAGGTTAGTTGGTCAATTAACGACGCTATATACATGTGTCATAACAAAGTCGATTATTGTATTGTATTGTATTGTATTGTATTTATTAATTTGTATAGCACTATACTCACAGCAGTGGCCATTCAGTAGCGCTCTCAGTGCGAGAACCCATAGAGAAGAAGGAGGTTTTGAGGAGGGAGAAGGCTGTAGAAAGAGACCCAGAAAGAATGGTAACACGTAAAGAGGAAGGAAGGGCATTCCATAGGGAAGGCCCAATAGTGGCAAAGGATCTAGTTTGGGCCATAGTCTAGTGGTCCTAACTCGTGGAACAAAAAGAGTGTACCTGACCAAGGAGAGAAACTGAAGAGAGAGGGGAGCGAATGTGATCCCTAAGATATCTAGGAGCAATGCCCAATTTGAACTTCAGGACTAGGACAAGAACTTTGAACTGAATTCTGGCTCTGAGAGGAAGCCAGTGCAAGTGATTGTTCATAAACGAGGAGATAATATTATGAGAGAATTTAGGAAAGAACTAACTGGATAGGGGACAGGCGGACCTTGGAAAGGCCTATAATAACAGAATTGCAATAGACAAGGCTAGAACAGACAAATGCATGCAGTGTGATTCTCCTTACAGATTTTATTTTAGTTATAGTTACAGTTATAGTTAATGATATTTTATTTTAGTTATAGTTATAGTTAGTATTATTTTTTAGTTATAGTTATAGTTATAGTTAATGGATTTTTATTTTAGTTAATTTTAGTTACTAAGGCTACAAGTAAAATTGTGCGTATTAACACGCTGTTTCACAATTTGCTCAGAGCTTCAAAGCCTTTGCCCTTTGAAGCATGGGTGCATAATGCGCATTCAGCCTCATGAATACACGAGTTTCCAAAGTAACTGACAAATTGCATAATAAAAATATCGCATTTTTCGTTCTCATTTATGTCGAATCATCCATATTGCACTTCCTATTTTTATTTTTTGTATTAACGAAAATAAAGATGAATTTTCGTTATTGTTATTTTCGTTATAGTTATAGTTATAGTTAATGATATTTTTAGTTATAGTTATAGTTATCGTTAACGAAATCATTTTATTTTCGTTAACGAACATTTTCGTTATCGTTATCGTTAACGAGAATTACACTGAATGCATGGACTATTGAAGTCAAGGTGGATGAGGACACAGATCTGCGAATGGCCCTGATACGCCGGAGTTGAAAGTAGGAGCTTAGGAGGAGCGTGTAAGCTGAGTGATATGTTCAAAGAAAGTAAGAGAACTGTGCAACATGACACCTAGCCTAGCGTGACCTAGGTCACCTAGGTCACGTACTCTAGTAGTGAAAGTGAACTTTAACGTCGCCCTCCTCCTTCCGTCAGGTTTGGGACTGGCACTATGTTAACAGAGGCTTTGTGGCGGAGTTTAAAAGTTTAGGTTCCTTTGGTACAGCACTAATATACTGCACCAGTAAGCTAACTATCGATTCACTAGGTGGAGCACCATCCCGGTGAATCTCAATTGAAGATCACAGCTTGTTCGTTTCACCTAGTTTTCATCGATTCGTCAGATGACGCCTCATTATTAAACACAGGTTATTGAAAAACAGGCCAATGTATGTCAATGATCTATTCGCCAGATGGCAGACGACTACCTATTCCGAGACGTAAATCATGTGAACTGTTTGATGTGTATGCCTATCAGTACCATTCCTTTCGATAGGTGGCGAACCAGCGTCGTTTTGTCCTTGACCTATAGCTTGCCGAGGTTTATTGCTTGGCAAGCAAGGGAATAGGTCTAAGCACACGCACGCGCAATCAAACGCGGAAAACACACACAAACATACACACAAACACACGCACACACGCACGCACAAACACATATACATATGCGTATATATATATATATATACACGTACAATTGTATGTATGTACGTTCGTGGATATTAGTGTCTGTATGAATATTTGTATCTATACAAATGTGTGTACTCATTTCAATCAATATTCGTTTAATTTCAAAATAATCCAGTTGACAAAACGCAACAGGTTACAAGTAACACAATTAGCTAAAACAGTCAGGCTAACGTTAATAATTCTAGACAAATATACAAGTAATTATAATTATAGGACAATTAATTAATATGTATCTTTAAACATGATACGTGGTATGTAATTACATTTATCATTGATTGGGAGATTAAAGTTGTGAATTCTAGGACTTAAGTTATATTTGATTTGCTGTGTAGGTGGGAAGATTCCTCGGAGAACATGACATGAATCCCACAAATAGCCCGAAATAAGCCAGAATCAGCAGCTTGGGACATATCTACAACGCTAGGGGTAGTAGATAAGAGGAAACCTCTACGTTTCATCCTATTTAGCATACTCTGTAATTTGAAGTAATTTGTTTAGCGTTATCTAAATATGGTTATTCATTGTTCTACCACAATTAGTTAAGTGACCTAGTTAAGTGTTGTTAGTTAAGCTAGTTATTCTTATTTCTTTTTTCTGACAATACTATATATGTATACTCAACCGTCATCCCTCTGCTAACATGGTACACGGGTATCCCTAACTTAGCGGGACTTCAGTTTCTTCTGGGTACCCGATTGTTTCCCTCAAAAGTTAATGAGATAATCATGTGATCTGTCTGTTTTAAATTTCCAAACTTATGCTCCGAATTAAAGATTACATGTATTCTGGATCACAATTGGACCCCCTATATCAGCTTGTAAACCATGCTCTGGAAACAATAAAAGGATTGATTGATTGATTGTGTGCTTTTGTCGGTATGTATATGTCTGTGCCAGTGGAGTATATTCTAAACAGGAAAATCAAGACATGCTGTAAGAACAGCGCCAAGGATCGACATGCCCGAGGCCTAATTATTTTCTTCTGGCATTATTCATCAGATATAGGCTAATATTTTCATTATTGTAGTTGTTGCTGTTATTACTGCTACTATTAATATGACATAATTAGAGCCACCATCAAATGAAAAATACCAGAACAATGGGGCTGAGCAAATATTTGTGTGAACGACAACTCAAAAACTCACTATATATATATATATATATATATATATATATATATATATATATATATATATATATATATATATATATACTCTATATATCAGAATATATATATATCTCTCTCTCTCAGAACTTCTACAAACTTATATACGCTATTATACATGCATGTATGCATGTGTGCATGCATATATATGTCCATACAAATATATCTATGTATGTATGAATGCATGTATGTAATTATGCATGTATGAACGCATTTTTATATGTATGTGTATATTTATGCATGTAGGTATATTAGAGGACAGTTTTTTAGTAGATGGAGAGGAAATAGAAACGGTAACTAGCTTCACGTTTTTGGGATCAGTAATAGAAAAAGAGGGAAAGTGTGATATGGAAATAAATCGTAGAGTAGCGATAGGAAAAACTGCAATGAATGGTCTGGAAAAAATATGGAAGGACAAACATGTGAGTATAGACACGAAAAAGATTGGTGAAGGCTCTGATCATACCAACAGTAACATACGGCAGTGAGACATGGACAATGACCAAGAAAATGAAAAAAAAGATTAACGCATGCGAAATGTGGATATGGAGGAAGATGCAGAGAATATCATGGAAAGAGAAAAGGACCAACGATTGGGTGCGCATGAGTATCGGAATTGAGAATGAAGAGACACTACAACAAACAGTGCTAAGAGCAAAGTTGAGGTTCTTTGGTCATGTCATGCGATCAGATGGATTGGAAAAGGAAATGATGTTAGCATATGGAGAGGGAAGGAGAAAACAAGGACGACCAAGGAAAAAAGTGGATGGACGAGATACATGAAACAACTGGAATGAATTTGGCAGAACTGAGAGATGCGACGGCGGACAGAAGGAAATGGAGAGGCTTGATCATGAAGGTCGCAAGAGTTCCAGGAACTGACAGCACAAGGTAACAAGGTAACAAGGTATATTAACGTATTGTATAGTTACATAATTTACGTATGTATGTGTGTTTGTACGCATTATATTTATGCATGCATAGGCATATGTGTTTGCATGTAGGCTATATATATATGCAAGCATATATTATTGTTATGGACGTATTACATATATATATATACATGTAGGTAGGTATGTATGTGCATCCGAGTTTTGAATCGCGTTCCTATTCCCGAGGCAGCCAGTCGTTCATACGTAGGAATTTACGACAGTCGTTGTCAAGGCCAACCCGTAATTCCGTAAATAAAATTGCAAATGGAACCATTGAAAACAGGAACTTAGTTTTGTTGCTATTACATGTGTTTCTCAACAAATACTCGACACTTTTAGGCCTATTATTACCAATTTTACTGTATCATACTGCAAATTTAATTAGTTTAAGTATTGCTGTAATAATATTATTAGTATTGCTATGACTATTATTATAACTTTATGATAGCCTGTGTAACTGTAATTATAACTGTAATTATAACTGTAATTGTAACTGTGATTGTAACTGTGATTGTTACTGTAATTGTAACTGTAATTGTAACTGTAAGTGTAACTGTCATTGTAACTGAAACTGTAATCGTAACTGTAGTTGTAACTGTAAGTGTAACTGTCATTGTAACTGAAACTGTAACTGTAAATGTAACTGCAACTGTAACTCTAACTGTAATTGTAACTGAAACTGTAATTGTAACTGTGATTGTAACCGCAGCTGCAATTGTAGCTGCAATAGTAACTGTAACTGTAAATGTAATTGTCGTAACTGTAATTCTAACTACTTACGACAATTTATATATAGCATCATCAGTTGCAAGATATTTGATTTGTTCATTTGTTATAGGAACAAGAGGGACCTTGCTTGGCCTAGGAGCGGCACATTTCAGAGAAGGCGAAACTTAAAAATTAAAAAGTTAAAACTTGAACTCTAAATTTAATTTAAAACTGCATGCGAGGAGAGGAGTGGTAATATTAAGGATAATAATTAAAGTTAACACTTCGGACTTAAATATTGGGGCGGCAAATAGCCGGTGAGTCCAGCAGCCAATAATTGGTCGACAGGCCACTAGGCCAACTAGCCAGACAAGTCAGCATGCCATCAGACCAATAGCCCGAGAGGTCAGCAGGCCATCAGGCCAATAGCCCGGCAGGTCGGCCGTCCATTAGCCCGACAGGTCAGCCGGCCATTAGCCAGACAAATCAGCAGGCCAATTATAGCCCGACAGGCCAAGAACTTTGACTACGTAGCCGCCCGTGGCCAAGTGCACCCAAAGCCCAGCCGACCAATATCCCAATTATAGCCCGACAGCCCAAAAGCCTGACAGCGCAGTAGGCTGGTACCTAGTAAGCCAATAGCCCTTCAGCCCAGTAGCTCAATAGCCTAACTGACCATTGGCCGCCGCTGAATTAGCTTAGTAGTCAATAGGCCAGAATTTCGGTCAGCCTTACAGCACATTAACCATTTCTGCCCTTTACGCTATTGGCTGTTGAGTGTTGACCCAACCTTTGCCGCATTGGTGTCAATCACCCGTCAGCGCCCCAACCATATGGGGCTTCACGGGAGAAGCGCCTTACACTCGACTGAGGTCGGCTTATCTGCTGCTACCCCAGGCCAATGAGATGCTGCTGGTGGTGGTGGTGGAATCAGGTGAATGTGCAGAATTTTGAACGAACTTCGTTTACCAGTTTCGTTTCACTCGTAATGCAATTCACACACGCCTACACCCTACACACCTACACACACAGAAACGCAAACACAAACATATTCATATACACAAACACACATACACGCACACACACACACGCACGCACGCACGCACACACACACACACACACACCTTATCCTGAGGTCCCTCAAAGCCCCTGAACATAGACTACCTAAATTTCCAGGACTGAAGGCTCCCATGCTCCGGTATTGGAACTTGGGTTCATGGTCAATTTACTCTTTTAATCACAGAAAATTAACGAAAAGTCCGATTTGGATAAACTCGTTTTCTGCTGTTTGTCTCGACGAGAGCTCCATCTGGAGAAATATAGACAGCCAAGTCGATCCTGTCAAACAAGTAAGAGAATCATCCATACAGAGCAATATCAAGTCCAGAAGCGTGCACAGGTAAAAATTAGCCGATATCAAAATTGTCCTTTTTGACGTTGAAATTACCTTGGATTATGGTATCCTTTTAGTACTATGTCTTCTTGCATGCAGTCCTTATCAGCTCGAAAAGACAGCTAAAAGAATCACCCATATTAATAGAGCAATATTTGGCTGAGTTATGGCCATTTCTTGTGATTTTCTATTAAATTCAGTGTTTTAGTTGTCAAAAACTAACTGGGGGGTCGAACATTTTCCAGATTTCGAAAGTACACGATCACAGGTCTAAATTAAATTTTAATGTTGTTAATATGAAACAACTGACGACTCATGAGATATCTTAGTTTCTTCCTTAAATTTATCTATGCGACATAACAAAGAAATTACATAATCATAGGGGCGTAGCCAGGAAAAAAAAAAAATTCAGAGGGGGTTTTAATTTTTAGGTTTTCGGGGTTTCCATTGGAAATGGTCGTATTTTTCTACATAATTATTTAGTTTTTAATAACAATTATAACATAATGCATTTATTTGGGGAGGGGTTGAACCTGTAAAATCACCCCCTAAAAACGCCCATGCCTGATCACATAGACAAAACACCTGTTTTTTGGAAAGTAATTCAATAACACAAACCATAATGCATAGATTCTTACACTATACCCGGTAGTTTACAAAAATAATTTTGGACTATATATATGTTCTGTAATGACTTTTTTCTTTGGTAACCCAGTGGCTTTGTCCAAAGCACCATGTCTGCCAGCTTTAAGACAAGAAATAACATATCTTCCCACATTCCATGCAGTAAGAGGTGGACCATTGATGCCAATCATCAGCAGATCATTCACTGAACTCACCAGAAGCCTGTTTCTTCCACTAGTGTGACATAAATTCATCTGACTGAATCCTCTTCACACTCAGCAGATGAAACAGGTAGAACTTCCAACAAAGTAATAGCCTAAGTGGCTGTAATTTCTGCCCAAGCATTAAACCATCGCTCTTTTTAAGCATAGAATATTCAAGCAAAACATCAGCTGCATCAGAATTACTCATTCCAAACTCTACTCAATGCAATATGTGTTTATCCACACACTAAATAGCCTCAACCATGTGCTCGAACTATAGCATAAGAGGAAAAGGAAATAAACGTGTTATTCTGTAGACTTTGTCTCCGCTCTCAGTCACAAACCATAACAGTAAGTAAGTAACTAATTTACTTAAAAGTAAAGGAATTGGGCTATATATTCTTTTGTACTTGATGACAGAGCAACAGCCGGGGGGGGTCAAGGGGTCAAGACCTAACCCCCAGCATCTTTTCAGTTACTTAGCTGAGGGGTTAGAAAAAGAACTAGGGGGTTGAACCCCCAACCCCCGACAACTAAAACACTGATTAAATTGTCCCTCTTGACCTTAAAATAGCCTTGGACTGTTTTATATTTAGTGCCCATGTTTCTTACCACAGGTAGCCCTTATCAACAATTACGCCGAAATCTGGAATTTTTCTGATTTTTGCTAGTTTTTTTTACATAATGGTAGTTAAATAAATTAACAATCAATCAATCAATCAATCAAAAGTTTTATTGCCACCGTTTCAAAATATTAAGCATACAATTCTCCGCTCTGATT
This sequence comes from Aporrectodea caliginosa, assembly GCA_020284085.1. Lineage (NCBI taxonomy): Eukaryota > Metazoa > Annelida > Clitellata > Crassiclitellata > Lumbricidae > Aporrectodea > Aporrectodea caliginosa. The sequence continues at coordinate 317,744 of JACEVL010000086.1, read as the reverse complement.
AGAAACGCACAATAGGAGGCCCAGAAGGGACCAAAGTCCCGCTAACTAGGGACACCTAGATGAGTGTTACATTTAATAAAACAATCATTCGTTTCATATTATAATTATTTCATGTGGATGAGATCTTGCCAGCTCAAGATCGCGTTATGCATTGCGCTTCTTGAGATCGCATAATCATTGAAAAAATTGAGACACAGATGGATTGCCGCCAATGGCCCTGCAAGAGGTGGCTCGAGCCACCACAGTGACTAGAACAAGGAGAATGATGCATGTTGAGAGATTTCTGAGTAGATTAGGTATAGAACGGGATACCTCAAGGATGATTCTCCCACGGCAGAGGACATGGCCAAATATGCTGACGAACGTCTCTTGGCTGCCGTCATCAGATGTGACCACCACGTTCTTCGAGGACTATTTCCTCCTGTTGTTAACACCAGATATCAGCTAGCTTTCCTATATATATATATATATATATATATATATATATATATATATATATATATATATATATATATATATATATATATAAGAAATACGCCTACAGCGTTATGTCTGTTGTTAAAACTGTTGCGAAACCGGGGTATCGAACTCTAATGACCAGGACCAGGATACCGATGGTTTCCCCAAGCTTCGGAGGTGCTTCTTAAGTTCCCGCGGGTAAGGCTCCCGGAGTATGACAGGAGGCGAATATGATTCAATCTTTTATTCTGGCACAAAAGAAAACTCTCGCTTGACCTCAGCCGAACTGATTCAAGTCCTGACCGCTTACAAAGTCTGTCCAAAGAGCGGAGACGTTCAGAGGTGTCAACGTCCTTGATCGTCAGCGCCGATGCAATGGAGTCCAGAGTTCGTGTTGCCCTGAAAGAAAGAACCCCCAACTTGTTCAGAGAATGACAGTATGTCCACCCCAGAAATATCGCAGTTG
>JACEVL010000086.1:309319-311819 GCA_020284085.1 Aporrectodea caliginosa | reverse complement strand
GGGGAGGGGCGCTCATTCCCGTCCCTACTTTTAAAATTGTTTGAATTTCCACACTGTAAGGCTAGCGTTTTAAGCTGTCATCTGAACAAATTGCTCAATTATTTCAGTGCTGATAGGAACCAGCTGTCACTCGTTGGTAAGATGTAGTTTGAGTCGTGTTTGAGTTTGAATGCAGACATTACTAGCAAACCAGACATTTATTGAAATTAATATAAAAACATGAAAATACGTTCCGTATCCAAGAACACCATAAACCATAAGGTAAATTAATTGCTGATCAGAGCAGAAATACTTTACAAATGGTACACGATTAACACGAACCAAGCAAGAAGGATTCAACTATATACCGAATTGGGAAGCCATGTGGTAATGATGTAGTTTTACTAAATGCTCAAGGACCAAACCATTTTGAAATTTGATATTTTTATATTTGAAAGATAACACTCGAGAGAAGCTATTTAATTGTAAATAATTTGCAATTTTGCACCGGGTAGTGCCAGTCCCAAGCCTCGAAAAAAGAGGAGGGCGACGCTAATCATCTTTCTATGACAGAGTAACTAAATAACCACTGAACACAGACGCCATGTGGCAAATAACATCAGAGCAAAACAAGTTTTTATGTGAAAAGCCGGTTGCTGGAGAAGTTCTGAGACTTGGAATATGTTCGACTACTGCTTCCGTGCTATTGTTAACAGGGACAAAGAGGTATTATCCCCACATGGGACATTCTCCTGTAATAACATGGAGATACTTTCGGCGGGAGAGTGTGATAACTTTTATACGTTCTTGCATGCGCTGTATACATATATATATATGTAGGTCCTCTGGGGTCCCATTTGCACTCATGGTGAGCCACAACAACAGCAGCTGTTGCTGTTGTGGGTCTACTACAGATAAGACAGGAACCGAAGAAGACCATGGCAGACAGTCGTCTATGTACATGTATATATGCCATCAGCTATACGGAAAGAGGGGTTGATCCCCAACACCCCTCCTGCGTTTTTCCATAGCTAGTGGCTGAATATATATATATATATATATATTATTATAAATTATTATTATTTATTTATTAATTATGTATATAATTATACATATATCTACTGTATTGTTAAAGCCGCACAATTTGAGCTATATGCACGACAATGCAGTAATACATATATATATATATTATATATATATATAACTATATATATAATATAATATATGTATATAAATGTACACATGTACACATTTGCAGCACATTTGTATGTACCTCAAATTCTGCGGCTTTGGATTCTAACAGACTTGAGCTAACAGACTTGAGCTTCTATAGTTCCTCATACCGGAACAGCTATATATGACTCAATCCGGGTCGCATGTTTCCAAATCCTAGGGTCGGGAAGTCATGGGCGGGGCTAATGCTGAGAGAAACACAGCACGTGACGCATCTCATTAATATTCATAACCTTTACGCAGATGTTTGTTTATCTGCGGATCGGTAATATAGTCATGGTCTGCCAAGATATATATGAAATACTGTAGAACGATGCTGATCTTCGTCATTAATTTTGTCGTTTTAACTCTCTTTATTATGTATACTACGCATTATAACATAATTTCATCATTTTATGTATAAGACTAACAGGACATTTAAGTGTTAATGCCCATAATAAAGCCATCAATGCAACGTCCATTTACGGAACGTATTATTTACATCAATCCAACTCCTAGTTTAACAAGAAACTATTTTCATCAATCCAGCTTCTATTTATCTGTTGGAAAACAATAAAATTTATGGCTATTATCCAGCTTCTATTTAACCAAGAATTTTTTCATCAGTCCAATTTCTGTTTAAGTGAGAATTGTTTTCATTTATCCAACTTCTATTTAAGCAATAATTATTTTCATCACTCCATCTTCGGCAATCTATAATTTTAGCATAAAAAATAATTCGCCCATTGTACAATTATTTTTCATCAATCCAACTTTCACTTTGGCAAGAATCTCTACCACCAATCCAGCTTCGATGTAGGCAAGAATTCGTGTCATTATTCCAACTTTCATTTAAGCAGGAATTAGTTTTCATCAATACAACTTCTAGTTAATTAAGAATTATTTTCCATCCGTTTAGCTTCTATTTAGCAAGAATTCTTTTCGTCAATCCAACCTGTAGTCTATTCGATCAGTGGTGTATGTTCGGTGCCTTGCAGCCGGAGGGTTGCGGGTTCGAATCCACCTCAAGCCGACGCGTATGGACTATGGACCCTGGGCAAGTCCTTCACTGCAATTGCTCATGCGCTTCGGCGTGAAACTCCGATTCAGTGTCCGCGCTACATGTAGTCGGGAGTGCCTCTGAGTAGAAATCTTGAAGGACGCTATAACAAGTGCTCATACATACATACATACATACATACATACATACATACATTACATACATACATACATACATACATACATACATACATACATACATACATACATACATACATACATACATACATACATACATACATACATACAT
>JACEVL010000086.1:289319-304319 GCA_020284085.1 Aporrectodea caliginosa | reverse complement strand
GTTTTCGTCCACTGTCGCATGGTTATATATAAGCTTCCATCCAAAGACGATATATTTCTTATATATGCCACGAATTCTAGATAGACCTTTTACAAATGACATTGAATCCATTTTAAAGGTGTCTTAGCATATCATAGTTTTAAAGATAACCCTGCTCTCAACTGGAAGCCAGTGCAGCGTCTCTTGCATAGAACGCGAAACAAGCGAGAATTTTGGCAGGTTATATAGAAATTCGGTAATCGCAGTTGAGAATAGCCTACTATATAACACTTCGTCATTTTTGACGAGTATATAAAGAGTTTATTCGATCAGTTTTAAAGGTGTTTAACGAGATAAATTGACTTATGCAATATCTCTTGTCGGTAAATAGTCCATAATTATAGGTGCTGGAGTGCCATGGATTGTGAATCCAGAGCCCGGATGTTGAAATTAAATTATTGAAATTGTCCAACAAATCAGCATCAAACAGCAAGTATACTATGTAGAAGTAATCTAAGTTTATTGTTTTATATTCATTACTCTATACTACTCACTCATTTACCCCTACCTTTCTTACTGCAATATAGTATGGGCCTCAACTTATAAATCTCGGCTCCATAGCTTAACTATACTGCAAAAACGTGCTGTCCGTTTCTTAGCAGGTGTTCCATACGGTTCTCACACTAAGCAACTATTTTCTGAGTTTGGATTATTAAGGGTCGAACTGATCAGGATCGCTCAAATCGGGGAATTTATGTATCGCTATGATCATGACTTGTTACCACTGGTATTCAAAGGCTTCTTTTGTCGTACTTCCAGCATCCATTCTTACAACACGAGAGGTTCGAATTCCTATCGTCGTGACTATGCTCACACTAATACTCGTTTATTCTCTATCAAATTTACTGGTACCTTGGTGTGGAATAATATCCCTCTAGCTATTCGTTATTCACCTAATCTCTTGATATTCAAAAAAAAAGCTACGCTCCCTCCTAGTTAATGAATTAATTGACTTAACTTAGTTGTATTTGTCTGTACTGCTATTTTAGTTAAGATTGTAGCCTATATTGTTTTGTTAATGTCGTTTAATGGTCTCTTCTTATGTTTTTGTTTGTTTATTCCAATCTAAGTATCGACTGGTTGTAATTTAGCGGGATCCATGATCCCTTCTGGACCCCATGTAACCAGTAGGCCTACATATCAATTCATTGCCTTATTGTTTCATTGTTTTTAATCTTTTATTTCCATGTGTTTAACTGTACTTCCCACTCATTCCTTTTACTTTCGATATTTAGTTTAAATTAGTTAAGGTTAGTTAAGATTTTTATGTTAATCAAGTCAACAACTGTTATACTATGTAAAGCATCTTTCGGTCGCCACATATTATGTTGAAATTGTATAGAGGTGTCCCGTATACTTAGCGGGATCTTTGATCCCTTCAGGGCCTTCCCTTGTGGCATTCAACAATCCATACTTAAAAGTGCAATCTGATTTGTAATATTATTGTTTATTGTTGTTTGGCTACAAATAAACGATTGAAACGATTGAAACATATTTTAATATGAAAGGCCATGCACATAGCCATTCGTTGGGCACGGAAGCCAACGGGTTAGTCTTTACAGACACCTCTAATACTTTGTCAAATGTTGCTATATAAAAGTAGGAGATACAATAGCCGATTATTATCAACGCTCACCTGGAATATATATACTTGCGTCAGGAACTCTGAACTTGTAAATGTGATTGAAAATTTATTTAGCACTGTTTCTCGAGGAGAGACTCCAGACGCAACACAGTGAAATCGCGATCGATAGTGCTGTCATCTGTAAACTCTAAGGTTTGGAATCTGCTGCCATGGCTGGGATTCCACGTGCGCTCGCGAGCATGACTCTTCTATATAGTGTTTGAGCAATGTTAGTTACATTTAACATAGTTTATATAACGCTTCTATATTCATTCCATTATGAATGTCCTTAAAGAATAAATTGATAATTTACAGCGGACGCGAGCTTGCGAAACCCTATAGGGCATTAAGTAGTTAATTTATAAAAATATTTACCTATAGGGCCTAATATTCATTAATATTTATAAGTTGTTTATTTTTATATTTATTTACTCACGAACGCGATACAATAAAACACAAGTGATATTCATTCAATAATGCCCCTTACAAAGCCAAGATGTCAAGGGCGTAGTCAGGAAACAATTAGGGGGTCCATCTAGGGTTTCATTGGACATGGTCGCAGAGGAAGGTGTCAGTTTTGAAAAGTTAAGTGTTTTTTTGGCAATTATTCTTTGTGGGGGGGATTGAAGTACTTTGAACTCGCAAGCCCCCCCTCGAATACGCCCATGCCAGAGGTGCACTCTTCGCTAACCTATTCAATGTTAAATTAATAAATGAATGAATGCATAAAATGTCATGAAAAACAGAACACTTCTGGCCAGCAGACGTAGCTCACATAACTATAGAAGTGTCACCAGTGGCTGGCTGACGCACACACGCTGGACGGTATACAAACAGATTCGCAACTCCAGATGGCAGATGGTGGTATACGCTGAGAGTTTCTAAAGCGCAGAATGAGTAACGACGATGGGAGATGTGATGCGCCGCCGATGGCTAACGGTTGTCTCATTCATTCATTCATTCCGAGAATTTATATAGCCCCTCTTCAGAGACCTACTCAGAGGCGCTCCCAGCCCAGCCACGGCTATAATTAGTGGTCTCTCACAGATGGTTCATGACACTGCATGCATCCGGAAATCTCTCGAACAACCTGATAGCCCTACAAGCAGAAAAGGTATCCCTTGTCCGTCAAACGGTTAACAGTGTTGACATTTCCTGATTGGTGCCTCTCCAAAGACTCAGCGCTTGATCCCCCTAGTCGAAAGTTGCCCAACGAAGACTTCGTATAAGCAGATGAAAGCTGTCCCCCACAGCTGTAAATGGACCATTCCAGTCACATAAAGTTTGCGAAAACGTGCAAATAAAAGCGTCCAAAATGCAAGCAGTAAACTGTAAATGGATGGTTAACCCTCGGGCTACCAGGGGGGGGGAGGTGGTTACCACCCATACGTTTTTATGCATAAATTTTTTTCGTATGGAATATAATTTTTACATTTTAGGTAGCTGTAGCAGATTCATTTGAGCACACTTTGTGGTAAACATCGTGGTGGTATCCCACGTTATTAAAAAGTTATACCCGATATAGCCGAGGTACCGGAGGGGGAGGTGTATACCACCCCTTGGGTTTTCGACAATAGCCTATATATTCATTTTTCTTCAATAACTCTTTTCAATAACTCTTTTCAATAACTCTTTTCAATAACTCTTTTCGATAACTCTTTCAATAACTCTTTTCAATAACTCTTTCAATAACTCTTTCAATAATTCTTTTCATTTTTCTTCCTGGAAGAGAAACAACTATGCCATTCTGTATAGGGAATGCATGCAGGGTTACATTTGCTTGCTTATTTTTTGTCTTTTAAAAACTGGAAGTGATCATAATAAATAATAATATAATAATACCCATCATCTGGGTGAAAATGGCTGATGCAACATCGCAACGTAAAACCGATATTGCTACATAAACGTTTGTCAACAGCTACAGATTTAGAACTTATATTATCTGAAAGATGAAGTGAGAAGCCAGTTTACAGGAAGCATTCGCACAAAACAACGGGAGTAACTTGCAATAAATGCAAGAACCACTGACACATTTGACTGCCGTGAACAAAAACGTAAAGTCTTGTTTCATGTTGCCTTTAGATTTCGCTACAACTTAACAGACTTTGGACTAGTTTGTAGGCTATTATTACAAATGAAGCATCATTATGTTTAAAGAGGCGAAGAAATGTTATACTGCATGGTGCGGCAATTATAGAATAAACAGAAGCTTGTGGGGCTGCTGTTGAAAATAATATATCGAGTTAGCAGAATGCTTTTCAAAGGTATCTAAGTAAGTAAGTAAGTAAGTATTTCCTTTATTGAGAAGCACTAGCAAACGCACAGCACTGTACATAGCAAGATTAATACATTCAAACAAATAAACAAAAATTTCTATATACAACCATAGAATTGAATGAGAGGCTTAATTGTACAGAGGAAGAAGAGCTAGAGCTAGTCATAGGGGAAAAAGAAGGGTTTAAATAGCCAGATCTAGGGAAAACATAGTTTATTTGTATAGCATCCGGGCAAGGAAGCATTTCTGAGACAGGTTGTCAAACATGGGAAGCTCACGGTTATGGGACCGTGGCCGCAGGGAGTAGCGCGATTGCTTGATCGGTGGCAACAATTTATGCAGAACATGACAAGGATTGTGCAGAATACAGGCAAAGTCTAGTATCCGCATTGCTGCAGAGAGTCTCAAATGAGGGAGAAGATGGAGGTAAGTACCCCTGGCGTACCAACCTTCGGATAATTCCCTCAAGGGCCTCCCGTTCCTGCACTCTCGCAAAGCCCCACCACACAGGCGAGCAATACAGCATCATACCAACCGTAGTGGCACGAACTACATCAAATAAACTGTCCCCCGAGAGCCCATGCGACCTCAGGATCCGAAGTGCATAAAAGGACTGCCTTGCTTTTATGGGCAGACGTTTAATGTGACTAGAGAACCCAAATTTCGCTGTAAGCTCAACACCATGAATATTTAGGGTTTGCACTCTAAGAAGGAAATAATATCAATTCAATTTTTGTCGACGTCAAGAGTCTTTGTTGCCTCATAAGATGTCGTTGAACTCCACATTCAATCCAAATAATAGCTGTTTAGTTGGTGGACTTCAACATCTAATATCAACTTTCGACCTCTTGGTTGACCATAACACATGACACTCTAAGTCTCTAACACCTAGATGGACTATCGCACGTCCCAGAAATGTTGTATAAATCAGTTATCTCGTTAGACACCTAAAAACGTTTTATATCAACTCTTAATAATACTGCTTTGTTATATAGAAAAAATGATGAATGACATGTTTAATTAATTAAGTTTTCTGTTATGTAAATATTTGTTAAGATGCATTCTTGTAAATAGATGTATGTTATAATAAAATGTGTATACAGTATGTATATATATATTACACATTTGTGCTGAATTTATGTTTACAAATAGCATTTCATGTTATTATAGAAATATTAGAAATACTGTTAGTAAATTTGTAAACATATTTCAAAAGAGCTGATACAGCCAAAAAAAAAGAGCTGATATAGCCAAAAAAGAACTGATATAGCCAAAAAAGAGCTGATATGGCCAAAAAAGAGCTGATATAGCCAAAAAAGAGCTGATTTGGGAAAAAAAAAAAAAAAAAAAAAAAAAAAAAAAAGGAAGAGAATTACAGTCAAAAGAGCCAATGGGCCAAACAATGGAAATACAATACTAACACAAAGACGTCGACGGCCATAGTAGCCAAAGGATGTCGTTAAACAATTGGAATCATCATCATCACCGCAATTAACTGTTTTTGCAGAACTTTCATCTCAGAACCATTGCATGTAATTCAAGGTCGATGTCATCAGTAAAGCATGGCGGCCAGAATAGGTCGCTACACATTCGACACTACACGATAGAATCCTAATTTGTGGGTTCATTGGATGATTTAAACATGCACTATCATCTGCTTGAGACCAGAGACGCCGACTTTTAGTAAAAGGTACTGGGGCAAGAATTTCTCCAGCTTCGGTTTCATTGTTTAGTTGAGCTAAGCTTTAGGCTACGTGCTCATCTGCAGAACATCTCTATACCAACAGGGTTCAGCCGCTACCATCGGCCGAACCTAAGGTGGGTTAGGCAGTGATGTAGTACTCGAGTCCGGCCTAGGACTCGAGTCCGACTCGAGACCGATTTTTTGTGGACTCGGACTTGGCTTGTCGCGACTCGGACTCGGACTCGAAGGCCCGGACTCGAATTTGACTCGCTGACTCGGTTTTCGAGTCACAATTTTGTCCCGCGATAAAATACTATTTGAATACTTGCTTATTTGCGAGTTATAAAAGAGTAATTGAAAAGAGGAATTTCAATAACTCTTTTCAATATTAAACTCTTTTCAATATTAAACTCTCTTTTCAATAACTCTTTTTCAATAACTCTTTTCAATAAACTCTTTTCAATAACTCTTTCAATAACTCTTTTCAATAACTCTTTTCAATAACTCTTTTCAATAACTCTTTTCAATAACTCTTTTTCAATAACTCCTTTCAATAACTCTTTTCAATAACTCTTTTCAATAACTCTTTCTCAATAACTCTTTTCAATAAACTCTTTTCAATAACTCTTTCAATAACTCTTTTCAATAACTCTTTTCAATAACTCTTTTCAATAACTCTTTCAATAACTCTTTTCAATCTATTAATAACTCTTTCAATAACTCTTTTCAATAACTCTTTTCAATAACTAATTTCAATAACTCTTTTCAATAACTCTTTTCAATAACTCCTTTTCAATAACTCTTTTCAATAACTCTTTTCAATAACTCTTTTTCAATAACTCTTTCAATAACTCCTTTCAATAACTCTTTCAATAACTCTTTTCAATAACTCTTTTCAATAACTCTTTTCAATAACTCTTTCAATAACTCTTTCAATAACTCTTTTCAATAACTCTTTTCAATAATCCCTTCAATAACTTTTTCAATAACTCTTTTCAATAACTCTTTTTCAATAACTCTTTTCAATAACTCTTTTCAATAACTCTTTTCAATAACTCTTTTTCAATAACTCTTTTCAATAACTCTTTTCAATAACTCTTTCAATAACTCTTTTTTTTAATAACTCTTTTCAATAACTCTTTTCAATAACTCTTTTCAATAACTCTTTTCAATAACTCCTTTCAATAACTCTTTTCAATAACTCTTTCAATAACTCTTTACAATAACTCTTTCAATAACTCTTTTCAATAACTCTTTTCAATAACTCTTTTCAATAACTCTTTTCAATAACTCTTTTCAATAACTCTTTTCAATAACTCTTTTCAATAACTCTTTCAATAACTCTTTTCAATAAATCTTTTCAATAACTCTTTTCAATAACTCTTTTCAATAACTCTTTTCAATAACTCTTTTTCAATAACTCTTTTTCAATAACTCTTTTCAATAACTCTTTTCAATAACTCTTTTCAATAACTCTTTTTCAATAACTCTTTTCAATAACTCTTTTCAATAACTCTTTTCAATAACTCTTTTCAATAACTCTTTCAATAACTCTTTTCAATAACTCTTTTCAATAACTCTTTTCAATAACTCTTTCAATAACTCTTTTCAATAACTCTTTTCAATAACTCCTTTCAATAACTCTTTTCAATAACTCTTTTCAATAACTCTTTCAATAACTCTTTTCAATAACTCTTTCAATAACTCTTTTCAATAACTCTTTTCAATAACTCTTTTCAATAACTCTTTTCAATAACTCTTTTCAATAACCCTTTTCAATAACTCTTTTTTCAATAACTCTTTTCAATAACTCCTTTCAATAACTCTTTTCAATAACTCTTTTCAATAACTCTTTTCAATAACTCTTTTCAATAACTCTTTTCAATAACTCTTTTCAATAACTCTTTCAATAACTCTTTTCAATAACTCTTTCAATAACTCTTTTCAATAACTCTTTCAATAACTCTTTTCAATAACTCTTTTCAATAACTCTTTTTTCAATAACTCTTTTCAATAACTCTTTTCAATAACTCTTTTCAATAACTCTTTTTCAATAACTCTTTTCAATAACTTTTTCAATAACTCTTTTCAATAACTCTTTTCAATAACTCTTTTCAATAACTCTTTTCAATAACTCTTTCAATAACTCTTTTTCAATAACTCTTTTCAATAACTCTTTTCAATAACTCTTTTCAATAACTCTTTCAATAACTCTTTTCAATAACTCTTTCAATAACTCTTTTCAATAACTCTTTTCAATAACTCTTTTCAATAACTCTTTTCAATAACTCTTTTCAATAACTCTTTCAATAACTCTTTTCAATAACTCTTTTCAATAACTCTTTTCAATAACTCTTTTCAATAACTCTTTTCAATAACTCTTTCAATAACTCTTTTCAATAACTCTTTCTCAATAACTCTTTCAATAACTCTTTTCAATAACTCTTTTCAATAACTCTTTTCAATAACTCTTTCTCAATAACTCTTTCAATAATTCTTTCAATAACTCTTTCAATAACTCTTTTCAATAACTCTTTTCAATAACTCTTTCAATAACTCTTTTCAATAACTCTTTCAATAACTCTTTTCAATAACTCTTTCAATAACTCTTTTCAATAACTCTTTTCAATAACTCTTTTCAATAACTCTTTTCAATAACTCTTTTCAATAACTCTTTCAATAACTCTTTTCAATAACTCTTTCAATAACTCTTTTCAATAACTCTTTTCAATAACTCTCTTTCAATAACTCTTTCAATAACTCTTTTCAATAACTCTTTTCAATAACTCTTTTTCAATAACTCTTTTCAATAACTCTTTTCAATAACTCTTTTCAATAACTCTTTTCAATAACTCTTTTTCAATAACTCTTTCAATAACTCCTTTTAAATAACTCTTTTCAATAACTCTTTTCAATAACTCTTTTCAATAACTCTTTCAATAACTCTTTTCAATAACTCTTTAATAACTCTTTTCAATAACTCTTTTTCAATAACTCTTTTTCAATAACTCTTTTCAATAACTCTTCAATAACTCTTTTCAATAACTCTTTTCAATACCTCTTTCAATCAACTCTTTCAATAACTCTTTTCAATAACTCTTTTTCAATAACTCTTTTTCAATAACTCTTTTCAATAACTCTTTTCAATAACTCTTTTCAATAACTCTTTTCAATAACTCCTTTCAATAACTCTTTTTCAATAACTCTTTCAATAACTCTTTTCAATAACTCTCTTTCAATAACTCTTTTCAATAACTCTTTTCAATAACTCCTTTCAATAACTCTTTTCCAATAACTCTTTCAATAACTCTTTCAATAACTCTTTCAATAACTCTTTTCAATAACTCTTTTCAATAACTCTTTTTCAATAACTCTTTTCAATAACTCTTTTCAATAACTTTTCAATAACTCTTTTCAATAACTCTTTCAATAACTCTTTTTCAATAACTCTTTTCAATAACTCTTTTCATCAACTCTTTTTCAATAACTTTTTCAATAACTCTTTTTCAATAACTCTTTTCAATAACTCTTTTCAATAACTCTTTTCAATAACTCTTTGCAATAACTCCTTTCAATAACTCTTTTCAATAACTCTTTCAATAACTCTTCAATAACTCTTTTCAATAACTCTTTTCAATAACTCTTTCAATAACTCTTTTCAATAACTCTTTTCAATAACTCTTTCCTTCAATAACTCTTTTCAATAACTCTCTTCAATAACTCTTTTCAATAACTCTTTTCAATAACTCCTTTCAATAACTCTTTTCAAATAACTCTTTTCAATAACTCTTTATCAATAACTCTTTTCAATAACTCTTTTCAATAACTCTTTCTCAATAACTCTTTTCAATAACTCTTCAATAACTCTTTCAATAACTCTTTTCAATAACCTCAATAACCTTCAATAACTCTTTTTCAATAACTCTTTTTCAATAACTCTTTTTCAATAACTCTTTCAATAACTCTTTTGCTGGCTGATAACTCTTTTCAATAACTCTTTTCAATAACTCTTTCAATAACTCTTTTCAATAACTCTTTTCAATAACTCTTTTTCAATAACTCTTTTTCAATAACTGTTTCAATAACTCTTTCATCAACTCTTTTCAATAACTCTTTTCAATAACTCCTTTCAATAACTCTTTCAATAACTCTTTTCATTAACTCTTTCAATAACTCTTTCTTTAATAACTCTTTTCAATAACTCTTTCAATAACTCTTTTCAATAACTCTTTTTCAATAACTCTTTTCAATAACTTTTTCAATAACTCTTTTCAATAACTCCTTTTCAATAACTCTCTTTCAACTAACTCTTTTCAATAACTCTTTTCAATAACTCTTTTCAATAACTCTTTTCAATAACTCTTTTTCAATAACTCTTTTCAATAACTCTTTTCAATAACTCTCTTTCTTTCAATAACTCTTTTTCAATAACTCTTTCAATAACTCTTTCAATAACTCTTTTCAATAACTCTTTTCAATAACTCTTTTCAATAACTCTTTTCAATAACCTCTTTTTCAATAACTCTTTCAATAACTCTTTCAATAACTCTGTTCTTTTCAATAACTCTTTCTCAATAACTCTTTTCAATAACTCCTTTCAATAACTCCTTTCCAATAACTCTTTTCATACAATAACTCTTTTCAATAACTCTTTCAATAACTCTTTCAATAACTCTTTTCAATAACTCTTTTCAATAACTCTTTCAATAACTCTTTCAATAACTCTTTTCAATAACTCTTTTCAATAACTCTTTTCAATAACTCTTTCAATAACTCTTTCTTTATAACTCTTTTCAGTAACTCTTTTTCAATAACTCTTTTCAATAACTCTTTCAATAACTCTTTCAATAACTCTTTCAATAACTCCTTTCAATAACTCTTTTCAATAACTCTTTCAATAACTCTTTTCAATAACTCTTTTCAATAACTCTTTCTCAATAACTCTTTCAATAACTCTTTCAATAACCCTTTCAATAACTCTTTCAATAACCCTTTCAATAACCCTTTTCAATAACTCTTTCAATAACTCTTTCAATAACTCTTTTCAATAACCCTTTAATTCTTTCAATAACTCTTTTCAATAACTCTTTTCAATAACTTTTCAATAACTCCTTTCAATAACTCTTTTCAATAACCTTTTCAATAGCTCCCTTCCCAATAACTCTTTTCAATAACTCTTTTCAATAACTCTTTCAATAACTCTTTCATCAATAACTCTTTTACAATAACTCTTGATTCAATAACTCTTTCAATTGACTCTTTCAAATCAACTCTTTCAACTAACTCTTTTCAATAACTCCTTTCAATGACTCTTTCAATAACTCTTTTCAATAACTCTTTTTCAATAACTCTTTTCAATAACTCTATTCAATTACCTTTCTCAATAACTCTTTTCAATAACCTCTTTTTCAATAACTCTTTCAATAACTCTTTTCAATAACTCTTTTCAATAACTCTTTCCAATAACTCTTTTCAATAACTCTTTCAATAACTCTGTTCAATAACTCTTCAATAACTCTTTTCTTAATAACTCCTTTCAATAACTCCTTTCAATAACTCTTTTCAATAAACTCTTTTCAATAACCCTTTTCAACAACTCTTTTCAATAACTCTTTTCAATAACTCTTTTCAATAACTCTTCAAAAACTCTTTCAATAACTCTTTTCAATAACTCTTTTCAATAACTCTTTCTAATAACTCTTTTTTCAATAACTCTTTATCAATAACTCTTTTCAATAACTCTTTTCAATGGACTCTTTCAATAACTCTTTCAATAACTCTTTCAATAACCCTTTTCAATAACTCTTTCAATAACTCTTTCAATAACTCTTTTTCAATAACTCTTTTTCAATAACTCTTTTCAATAACTCCTTTCAATAACTCAACTTTTTCAATAACTCTTTCAATAACTCCTTCTCAATAACTCCTTTTCAATAACTCTTTTTCAATAACTCTTTCAATAACTCTTTTCAATAACTCTTTCAATAACTCTTTTCAATAACTCTTTTCAATAACTCTTTCAATAACTCTTTTCAATAACCCTTTTCAATAACTCTTTCAATAACTCTTTCAATAACTCCTTTCAATAACTCTTCTTTCAATAACTCTTTCAATAACTCTTTTCAATAACTCTTTCAATAACCCTCTTCAATAACTCTTTCAATAACTCTTTCAATAACTCAACTTTTCAATAACTCTTTAACTCTTTCAATAACTCCTTTTTCAATAACTTTCAATAACTCTTTCAATAACTCTTTTCAATAACTCTTTTCAATAACTCTTTTCAATAACTCTTTTCAATAACTCTTTCAATAACTCTTTTCAATAACTCTTTCAATAACTCTTTCAATCAATAACTCTTTTCAATAACTCTTTTCAATAACTCTTTCAATAACTCTTTCAATAACTCTTTCAATAACTCTTTTCAATAACTCTTTTCAATAACTCTTTTCAATAACTCTTTTCAATAACTCTTTCAATAACTCTTTTCAATAACTCTTTTCAATAACTCTTTTCAATAACTTTTTCAATAACTCTTTTCAATAACTCTTTTCAATAACTCTTTTCAATAACTCTTTCAATAACTCTTTTCAATAACTCTTTCAATAACTCTTTCAATAACTCTTTTCAATAACTCTTTTCAATAACTCTTTTCAATAACTCTTTCAATAACTCTTTTCAATAACTCTTTTCAATAACTCTTTTCAATAACTCTTTTCAATAACTCTTTTCAATAACTCTTTTCAATAACTCTTTTCAATAACTCTTTTCAATAACTCTTTTCAATAACTCTTTTCAATAACTCTTTCAATAACTCTTTTCAATAACTCTTTTCAATAACTCTTTTCAATAACTCTTTTCAATAACTCTTTTCAATAACTCTTTTCAATAACTCTTTTCAATAACTCTTTTCAATAACTCTTTTCAATAACTCTTTTCAATAACTCTTTCAATAACTCTTTTCAATAACTCTTTTAACTCTTTCATAACTCTTTTCAATAACTCTTTTCAATAACTCTTTTCAATAACTCTTTTCAATAACTCTTTTCAATAACTCTTTTCAATAACTCTTTTCAATAACTCTTTTCAATAACTCTTTTCAATAACTCTTTCAATAACTCTTTTCAATAACTCTTTTCAATAACTCTTTTCAATAACTCTTTTCAATTCTTTTCAATAACTCTTTTCAATAACTCTTTCAATAACTCTTTTCAATAACTCTTTTCAATAACTCTTTTTCAATAACTCTTTTTCAATAACTCTTTTCAATAACTCTTTTCAATAACTCTTTTCAATAACTCTTTTTCAATAACTCTTTTAACTCTTTTCAATAACTCTTTCAATAACTCTCAATTTTTCAATAACTCTTTTCAATAACTCTTTTCAATAACTCTTTTCAATAACTCTTTTCAATAACTCTTTCAATAACTCTTTTCAATAACTCTTTCAATAACTCTTTTCAATAACTCTTTTCAATAACTCTTTTTTCAATAACTCTTTTCAATAACTCTTTTCAATAACTCTTTTCAATAACTCTTTTCAATAACTCTTTTCAATAACTCTTTTCAATAACTCTTTTCAATAACTCTTTTCAATAACTCTTTTCAATAACTCTTTTCAATAACTCTTTTCAATAACTCTTTTCAATAACTCTTTCAATAACTCTTTTCAATAACTCTTTTCAATAACTCTTTTCAATAACTCTTTTCAATAACTCTTTTCAATAACTCTTTTCAATAACTCTTTCAATAACTCTTTTCAATAACTCTTTCAATAACTCTTTTCAATAACTCTTTTCAATAACTCTTTTCAATAACTCTTTTCAATAACTCTTTTCAATAACTCTTTTCAATAACTCTTTTCAATAACTCTTTTCAATAACTCTTTTCAATAACTCTTTTCAATAACTCTTTTCAATAACTCTTTTCAATAACTCTTTTCAATAACTCAATAACTTTTCAATAACTCTTTCAATAACTCTTTTCAATAACTCTTTTCAATAACTCTTTTCAATAACTCTTTTCAATAACTCTTTTCAATAACTCTTTTCAATAACTCTTTTCAATAACTCTTTTCAATAACTCTTTTCAATAACTCTTTCAATAACTCTTTTCAATAACTCTTTTCAATAACTCAATAACTCTTTCAATAACTTTTCAATAACTCTTTTCAATAACTCCTTTCAATAACTCTTTTCAATAACTCTTTTCAATAACTCTTTCAATAACTCTTTCAATAACTCTTTTCAATAACTCTTTTCAATAACTCTTTTCAATAACTCTTTTCAATAACTCTTTTCAATAACTCTTTTCAATAACTCTTTCAATAACTCTTTTCAATAACTCTTTCAAATAACTCTTTTCAATAACTCTTTCAATAACTCTTTTCAATAACTCTTTTCAATAACTCTTTCAATAACTCTTTTCAATAACTCTTTTCAATAACTCTTTTCAATAACTCTTTTTCAATAACTCTTTTCAATAACTCTTTTCAATAACTCTTTTCAATAACTCTTTTCAATAACTCTTTTCAATAACTCTTTTCAATAACTCTTTTCAATAACTCTTTTCAATAACTCTTTTCAATAACTCTTTTCAATAATAACTCTTTTCAATAACTCTTTCAATAACTCTTTTCAATAACTCTTTTCAATAACTCTTTTCAATAACTCTTTTCAATAACTCTTTTTTCAATAACTCTTTTCATCAACTCTTTTCAATAACTCCTTCAATAACTCTTTTCAATAACTCTTTTTTTCAATAACTCTTTTTCATAACTCTTTCAATAACTCCCTCAACAACTCTTTCAATTAACTCCTTTTCAATAATCCCTAATAACTTTTTGATAACTCTTTTCTTAATAACTCATTTCGCCATTAACTCTTTCTCCCATAATCCCCTTTCTTTCATCAACTCTTTTTCTCAACTATTTTCAAAGAATTTTCTTAATAACTTCTAATAACTTCTTTCTAATAACTTTCAATAACTTTCTTTATTCAATTTAATTTTCTGTTAACTAACTCTTCTATCAATCCTTGGAATCACTCTATTCAAGAACTCTTTTCAATAATTTTCTTTCAATAACTCTTTTCATCAACTCTTTTTCATAACTCTTTTTCAACAATTTTTTCCAATATCTTTTCATCAACTCTTTTTCAATCAGTCTTTCTTTCAATAACTCGTTTCATCAACTCGTTCCATCAACTCTTTTTCAATAACTCTTTTCAATAACTCTTTTTCGACAACTCTTTTCATCAACTCTTTCGACAACTCTTTTCAATAAACTCTTTCCCATAACTCTTTTTCAATAACTCTTTCAATAACTCTAATAACTTTTTTCAATGACTCGTTTCAATAGCAATACGTAACTGAACGAAGT
>JACEVL010000086.1:265000-280403 GCA_020284085.1 Aporrectodea caliginosa | reverse complement strand
ATACCCATAATAGGTCCACTTCGACTAACATGATTATAGCAGATTCTTAGTTCGAAATCGTTAGAACCCATCTATAGTGCTTTCATTTGGAGTATGTGCTTGCCATAACTGTCACAATTCATGTGGCTTGGTATAGTCTAAGAAGAAATTAAAAGTTAAATTTAGACGAAATGCCTTCCTTGAGCTGGATGTTACCCTGAACCCGAAATTGACTTTGCATATGAAAATGTGAGTTGAACATATTATGCTTATGTTGTGTGTCAGCTCCAAATAATACGCCGCTCACGTTGAAATTGACTTATAGCCTACTTGCATCACACAACAGTTATACGTGGAATTTTTAATTCTTCTTACCACGTTAAGGATATACTGTAAATCCGTATAATCTTAACCACGACAGGCAGAAATTTAACTCGACGTAATATTTACAGGTATGACTTTATACTCTTTCCCGTGCACCAAATAGGCTGTATTATATGGCTTATCTATTGCATGTTAACAGAATCATATTAGCAAATAAATAAAGTATAATCATGGTGTTTCGTAAATTTATCTGAAGTAATAGCTCAACTTTTTCCTAAGCATAAAATTAAAGATTATTTTAATACAAATTTATTAAATGGATTTACTATGTATAAACAGCCCTAACAAGTGTGCAGAATTTGTGAATATAAATTTATAAAATCGTTCAGCAAGATAAATTTAGAAAAACAAATAAGCAATGTCAAACTCCTAGACTTAGTCGTTTTTCAATACATTAGGCGTGCAACTAATAAGTTATTTCATTTGGCAACTTCTCAAAGACTGCCATAACATCTTTAGGAACTTATTTAGGCGCTCCCACTCAAATAGGCCTATAATATTATTCTATGCTTTCATTAGATTCTTAAGCGGCACTTTAAGATATTTGAACATAATACTCGTGCACAAACACGCATGCCAAGTTTTCACAGTAAGTTGTAAGAGTCAAAGCTTATCAATTGTCAATGGCAAATTAGCCTAATTGGTCGGACTCATTTTTATATTTTCCGTACTCGTAGATACCTGAGACAGCTTACCTGGAATCATGGTTCGGATTGCTCTTATTAATTCAGGCACTTCTTTTTCGTACTTGGATGGAGTTGAAATGTCTGTAATCTTTATTCCGGTCAGCAATCCTCCGGTTTTAACGCCGCCATAGTCGGGATCCAAAAGGACCGGCATAATTACTTTTTCCAGTAAATTGGCATAGGCCAGTTCTGTGTAACAACGGAAGAGACAACGATTACAGCAAAAATCACTCCTAAGTAACAATGATTATGCTAATTGGCCTTGCTCATACAAGAAGTACGAGCAGAGGTGGACTGAGACGATAGCGGCTGCATTCTCTGATTGGGAACGAAAACGGAAATGTAGCATGCTGTGAAGACTATCAGACTTAAATACATATATATGTATAATTTATAGAAAAGCATACATGCGTAAACATACAACATACAGTCATACATGTCACATATATACATACAATACACATAATATGTGTGTATTGCATAAACTTTATCTGGCTTTTATACATATCACATATACATACAATACAGGGCGCGGTGGTGTAGAGGTATGTTCGGTGCCTTGCAGCCGGAGAGTTGCGGGTTCGAATCCACCTCAAGCCGCCGCGTAGGGACCTTGGGCAAGTCTTTCACTCGCAATTGCTCATGCGCTTCGGCGTGAAACTCCGATTCAGTGTCCGCGCTGTAGTCGGGAGCACCTCTGAGTAGAAATCTTGAAGGGGCGCTATATAAATATCTGAAATGAAATGAATGAATCATGAATGAATATTAATTAATTAATTAAGTAAGTAATTAATTCGGCACATTTACAAAGAACTACTTCATTCATTCATCCCAGTCCACTCTAATCTACCGATCGTATTCTGGCCTATCTCCTAAGTATCCTTCTGACCTCATCCTCCTGCCGACCTCATCCACTTCTGTCCCTACTCTGCGCTCACTTGACCGGCCGGATCCCTTCATCCCCGCGAGCCCTGCATGACTATAATTATAGCCAAAATCGGAGCTTTCGCCTTTATTGGTTCTATATCATGTGTGTATTTCGTTTTTAACGACTGGCTGTGTGGTAACAAAGACCATTAGCGTCGCCCTCCTCCTTTATCCAGGCTTGGGACTGGCACTGTCAGAAAGCGAACAGTGGCGGAGTGGAGTTTCTATATCATGGAATCAGTTCCCTCGTTTTATACGAAGAGTCTCCTTTCGTTGGCTGAAGATCACTTACTTCTCTCTCGGTCTTTCGCATTGGAAGCGCCTCTGATTGGCTGTGCACTGCGAGATGTGCTTCATGAATATATATAGATACAATACAATACAATTACATTCATTCACTCAACTCACTCAATTCACTCAATGCATTCATTGATTCATTAATTCAATAATTTATTAATTCATTAATTAAAAAATTAAAAAATTCAAACAGCGCAACTAATTCATTACCACCAAAGATCTGCACAAGAGCCCAAAACAACCTCGCTACCCCACTGATACAGAGCTTCGCACAACCAACCTGGCTGAGCTTGGCACAAACTAAATTACAGAGCTTCGCCCAGCCAAAATGACTGAGCTTAGCACAAAGTTACAGTGCTTCGCTCAACCAAAATGACTGAGCTTCGCGCGACCACACATACCCAATGGCGTCAGGGCTCTAGCCGCCCTGTGGAATGCTTGCCAACATCTCTGCTCGACACCCGACAGTGAATCGACCGGGACGATTAATTTAAAAAAATGATAATTAAAATAATTAATTATATTTGTAGAGACAAATGGAAAAAACGATCCTAGCTACGTTTGCTCCGACTGCGTCTTTTCACTTCTCGTCTGCTTTTCCGTTGATATTTGTTGTGCTAGGAAACTTCTTTTTGCACCTTCGTCACTCCATCGTCGAATTCTTCATCTTTCACTCACTGCCAATCTCTGCTTTTCACTTTCGCATCAACATCATCATCACATCATCAACAACATCATAATCACTACAATTATTATTATTCATTCCATCACAGACATCACTAACAGCACTACCACCGTAAACCTTCATGGCGTCGACAATCGCCGTCTCAGTGGGCCTATCACCATCACTTTATGTTTATTATAACTGAAAGCCAATAACTGGAAATGATTGCACTGACTGTACAGCAGGGTCCATATAATATTTGCCAGCGTACATCACTCTTCTTTTCTCAGCTGTTGTAGTTGCTCTTGTTGCTAGTCACTTAACTCGATCGTCCTTTCTCCTTTCCGTGTCTGCATCTTGTTCGGCCAATTTGTTGTATTTTCTCACGGTGACTCCTTCCTTCGATACCATATTGGCGCGCTATATAAAATTCGACATCTGCTTACCGTCTTGAAGGCGTCTGGGATGCAAGCTTTCGAAGAGTAGTAGTGTGTTCGAATTTGTTGAAACTACAGAAACGTCGTCGTCGTCTTCTGCAGCGGCGGCATGAACCGGAAATGCTCTCGTGGCAGCAACACGTCATTGTTTCTTATTACAATTGTATCCCACGTGACACGAAATTACGTCATAGATAAATGGTTAATCAACGATTATAAGCCTACCCAGAGAATACAATACAATACAATACAATACAACATATATTTATTACGCGCCTTAATAAAAGATCTGCACCAAAGCTTATATATATATATAGTCTTACTCAAAGGACGCGTTACAATGTACTTACTTGTAGCCTAATTACTTAAGTATGGGACTATAGGAGGGCCTGGGTAACCTATAGCCTACTCCTTAGTTACAAGCCTCCCACTTGCTTCCAGTTCTCTGATCTTTGAGTTGGTTCTTCTTTCTTAGTTGTGACCTACCTCAAGAACTTTCCTTATCTCTACATATAAATTGCTCAACGTCTTCTAACTGTTTAAGAATTAAATTGACACAGTTCTTTGAATGTTTCTCCTTTCTTTAAACACAGTTATTTCAAACGTACACTTAATATCAAAGTTCTTATCAATTACCACTCAACGGTAACTTCTAACATACAGCTCTCTACTGCATTAAACCAACTACTACACTGTATTGTTCAAATTCACTGTCATCAGCAGTTTCTAAGTTTGGCGCGCTAACTGCACGTGTAGAGAATCTATCGTCAGCCAAAGTTTAGGCTACTTTAGGCCAAGCGCCCACGAGCCGACAGCGCAACTAAGGCCTAAGACTAAAACGCTTAACAATCGATACACATTATATATATATATATATCAACCTAAGGAACACCTGTGCTCATTATATATGCAAAACATTAGTTCACATTACCTCCTTCCCTTTCTTTGGATTGAGCAAATTAAACTTAAAAATTTGCGAAATCATCAGGTACTAAATTATGCAATAAACTTAATACTATATAATACAGTAAAATAAACAATCTTATAATCTAGATAAACAATCTGCTACAACATTTAATCGTCCTTTCTTATAATTAACTTCTACATCAAAAGTTTGCAGTGCTAAAGCCCAACGCACCAGTTTAGCAGACTTAGACATAGATTCAGTCAGATAAGTTAAAGGATTGTGATCGGTAAAGATGTGAACTTTAGATCCAATTATTATCTCTTTCAACTTATTTAGAGCCCAAACAATAGCATAGGCTTCTTTCTCTACAGTTGCCCATCTCTTCTGAGTGTCAGTCAATTTCTGACTTATAAATGATACAGGGCGTTCTATTCCCTTATCATCCATCTGTGTTAAAACAGCTCCTACTGCAAAATCACTACTATCACAGTACAAATTAAAAGGTTTTCCAACATCAAAAACATATAAAACAACTTTAGAGCGTACAGCATCTTTAAGTAAATTAAATGCCTGTTGATGTCTATCAGTCCAATCAATCTTATCTGGAACATGTTTGCTTGTCAAATCAGATAGAGGCTTCGCAATCTGTGCAAAATCTTTGATAAACTGTCTATAGTAACCAAAAAATCCCAGCAATTGCTTAATTTGTTTCTTCGTTTCTGGGGTTTTCAAATTAATTAAACTTTCAATTCTATCTGGATTCATTTGAATCGTTCCAGAACCAACCACATGACCGATGAACTTTACCTCACTCTTACCAAAGATACATTTCTTTAAGTTCAGAGTAATGTTATGCAGTCTCATTTGCATTAAATATGCATCTAAATGCTGTAAATGAATCTTCCAGTCATCTGAATGCACAGCAATGTCATCTACATAGGGCTCAGCAAATTCATTTATAGGCTGTAAAACCATGTTAATTGCTTTAACAAATGTTCTTCCTGAGTTGATCATTCCGAAAGGAACACGAGTAAACTCGTACAGTCCATTGTGAGTAACAAAAGCAGTTTTCCATTGATCAGTTTGCTTAACAGGACAAGTCCAGTAAGCACTTCGACAATCAAAAATCGAGATCACATTTGATTTTCCAACTTTGTGCAAAACATCTTTTACAATCGGCATTGGATATTTACAATCCACAGTGAACGAGTTAATGTATCTGTAGTCGCAGGCAAGTCTCAGAGAACCGTCTTTCTTTTTAACAATTACCAGCGGACTTGCCATTCTGCTCGAAGATGGTTTTATAATGTTGGCTTGAAGCATTTCTTTAATTTGTCGTTCAACTTCTGCTCGATAGATGAGTGGAATTCGGTAAGCCATAAATTCTTTTTCACGAAATTCCGGTTTCAGTTCAATTTCATGCTCAACCAATGTACATAGTCCAGGCTTTTCAGAAAATCGATCAGAATATCTGTTCAGTACTTCCAGCAATTGTTTTTGTTGAGATAATGTTAAATGACTAATCTGTTCAGGATCAAGATTCAGTGAATTCTTTTCATCTTGCAAGTCATTCTTCGTCAACAACTCAACCACTGAACCAAAGTCTTCATCTTCTTCAACGATTAATCCACAACTCATTGCTCTTGTAATGTACTTTCTGATTTTATTTGCGTGAATTATCTTTCGACAATCGTCACCCATATCAATCAAATAAGAGTACTTTGACCTTCGTTGTATGACAGTACATGGACCATGCCATCGTGAAATCAGTTTATTTGTTGACGTCGGATACAACACAATAACTTTTTCACCCGGTTCAAATTCTTTATGTTTCGCTCTTTTGTTGTATTGATTCGTATACTGTAATTGCTTCTCTCGTGTATATGATTCTGCAAACAGTAATGCTTTTTCCATATTTGCTTTCATGTCTTTCAAGTACTTTTCTGGTTGGATTCCAATATGAGGTGGTAAATTAATTTCTCTTGTCCAACTTTCTTTTAGAATTGCCAGTGGTCCACGCGGAATCTTTCCATACACCAACATATAAGGAGCAATTCCAGTAGTTGCATTCGGTACTTCTCGTAATGCCCACACTGTAAACGGAATTACTTTATGCCATTGCCTTGGATTGTCAACAATTACATGATGGATCATTTTCTTGAATGTTTGATTCCATCTTTCTACTAATCCAGCTGCCTCTGGATGACCTGGCGTATCAAATCTTGGACTACACCCCATTAAATTCAGAAATTCTCTTGTCAGACTCGCAGTAAAATTTGTTCCTTGGTCACTTGTGATCACAGAAGGTACACCAACGTTCATGAACAACTCCATCAAAGCATCACATACAGCCTTCGCAGTTAATGATTTCAACAGAAACACTGTAGGCCATCTTGTGCAAGAATCGACAATACATAAACAGTACTTGTGACCTGCAGCAGATGCTGGCTCGATTGGTCCTACACAATCCACCGTAATTCTTCTAAACGCCACATCTTCTCTTGGAATTGGAGTGATAGGAACCCTGTCCATCACCAAACTTCTTGCCTTTAACTGACATTTCTCACATGATTTGCAAAATTTCACTATATCTCTTCTCATCTTTGGCCACGTAAAAGACAACTTTATTCGTTCTCTAGTTTTCTCTTCTCCAAGATGTCCTCCAAATACTGATTCGTGAGCCAACTCCATCACTTTCATTCGTCGCTCTTTTGGTAACACCAATTGATATATCGTTTGCTCTAATATTCGATATCTCTTGTACAGTAAGCCATTTACCACGCAGAATTCAGATTCTTTATCTGGCGCTAAATTCCACCATGCTTTCAATGATTCATCTTGTCTCTGCTGTTCTTCGAATTTCCTTGCGTCTGCAATCTGCATCTGTTGTTCTTCATCTTTCTCATTTTCTTGAAACAAATCTGCTATCTCCACATCACATTCATTATCCTCTTTCGTTTCATTTAGATTACCATTCTTGCATGCAGCCATCTCTTGTTCACTCATTTCTGCTGTTATACCGTCTTGTATTAAACTTTGTTGATCATCACTTTCGTTTTCCTCTTCACTTGAACTTTCAGTTTCACTTTCCTCTTCGACATCTACCACTTTCTTTCGCTGACTCTGCAATCTCGTCGTTACATTCAAAATTGCACATCTCCTTGTATCATTTTCACTTGTGGCACGGCTTTAAGTTCTGCAATGATTTCTGGATGCAACAAGAATCTTTCTGTGCTTCCCATTTTTGCAATACTAGCACACATCAATGTCACATAAGGTGTAAGTGAACATTTGACTTTATGCGGAATTACCTCTTCTTCCACATCGTTACAACACAGCCTTACATCAACTTTCACCAACTTTGCAGGAATGGCATCTCCTGCCACGCATTGTAAGTTCACTTTTCCAATCTGCTCCACCTTCATGCCTTCCAGTAATTCTTCACTAATCACCGGAACCTCTGCTCCAGAATCAATCAGTGCTTTTACTTTTCTTGGTTCTTTTCCTGCTGTTCCACGAATTTCTACCTCGACGTACTGTAATAACACTTTCTTCAATGCAGTACTTTCATCTCTTCACTCATTTCTTTCTGCATTCCATTGTGCATTAGAATTTCTTTCTGAATATCAGGTGAAAGGTGACATTTTCACTTGAACTTTACTTTCAGTTTCATTGTTCTGATGTTCTGTCACTTTCTTTTCTGACTCTGCAATCTCGTCGTTACATTCGCTTGCACATCTCCTTGTATCATTTTCACTTGTGGCACGGCTTTAAGTTCTGCAATGATTTCTGGATGCAACAAGAATCTTTCTGTGCTTCCCATTTTTGCAATACTAGCACACATCAATGTTACATAAGGTGTAAGTGAACATTTGACTTTATGCGGAATTACCTCTTCTTCCACATCGTTACAACACAGCCTTACATCAACTTTCACTAACTTTGCAGGAATGGCATCTCCTGCCACGCATTGTAAGTTCACTTTTCCAATCTGCTCCACCTTCATGCCTTCCAGTAATTCTTCACTAATCACCGGAACCTCTGCTCCAGAATCAATCAGTGCTTTTACTTTTACTGGTTCTTTTCCTGCTGTTCCACGAATTTCTACCTCGACGTACTGCAATACCACTTTCTTCAATGCTGTACTTTCATCTCTTCCAACCATTTCTTTCTGCATTCCATTGTGCAATAGAATTTCTTTCTGAATATCAGGTGAAAGGTGACATTTCATCACTGACTTTACTTCAGTTTCATTGTTCTGATGTTCTGTGGCTTGACTTTCAGAATTATCAACCACTTGAATTCGATTCACCCTCGAATGTTCTTGTTTTCCATAATTTGAGGTTGTAACAGGAACTGGACAGAATTTCATCAAATGCCTGTCTGATCCGCAGTTATGACAACGTTTCACCACTGCACCTCGTTGTTCGATGCTTTCTTTTCTCTTATATGGAGTAAACGATGCATTGCCTTCTCTCGCGACAAACCTTGGTGGTGATTTGTTATATACCTGACGTTGTCTGGTCATCATCGACTCTCTATTCTCGTGAACAACCGGAGAATTTGGTTTCACTTCTGCACCTCTGAACTGATTTCCTGTTTCTTGATTGCTCTTCCAATGAAAACCAAAATTTGGAGTGAACTGTTGATTTCTTTTTACATTGGGTACAAAACCAAAACTTGTCTTATTCGGAATTGCCAAACCAATTCGATTATTAACATGAATGTCCGCTAGGTCTGCCACAACACTAGCTTCGTAACAATCAGTTCCTTCCTTCGACAATACAAACTGTAGTGGACCTGGTGGTAGTGATTCTTTCAACTTATCCGCCACTAACAAATCAAACAGCTTCTCAAAATTCTTTTCCACTTTGCGACTTTTCACATAATAGTTCAGCAAGTTCTTCAGCCTAGCTGTAAACATTGTATACGTTTCTTCAGCTGTCTTCTTCGCATCAATAAACTTCGATCTGTACTCTCTCGGTGTCAACTTGAATTCTTTTAACAAGTGCTGTTTCACGACTTGATAATCGTCTAAATCATCGAATGACAATCTGTTTAGAACAGTTCTAGCTTTCGGAGTCATCAATGGCAATAGTAACTTCACCCAGAATTGTTCTTGCACGTTGAAACTACGAAACGCATTCTCAACCGTTTCGAAATATAATGGCACCTCCATCATATCGTTTGGCATTTTAGGTAACACGTGTTTCATGGCATCACCAATTTTCTTTATTTTCGAAACCATCGTTTCACTTTCTTCCTGTTTCCTTTTCTGTTCTTCTCGTTCTTCTTCTCTTCTTTGCTCTTGAGCTTCTCTATTTCGCTTCTCCTCTTTGAGTTGTGCTTCTTTTAATGCTATTTTTTGTTGTTCCAACTTTAAACGTTCTTGTCTTTCCTCTTCCGCCTTCTCCATGCTTTCTTTCTGTAATTTCAGTTCTTCTTGTCTAACCTGTTCTGCTCGCTCCAACTCTGAAATTCGCACTTTTTCCTTTTCTTCTTCACGTAGTCTCTTCTCTTCAATCTGTTGCTGACGTATCTCTTCGTCACTTTTCCGCGCCCTTTCAAATTCAATCATCTGCTCTAATCTTCTCCTTTCAGCATCTTCTCTATCTTTTCTCAATTGCTCTAATTGAATTTCAAATTGCTGCCTTTGCAATTCTTCTTTCTCTCTTTGAAGACGTAATTCTTCCTGTCGTGCATTTTCTGCTTTCTCTTCTTTTTCTCTCTGAAGACGTTCTGCCTTCTCTTCCTTTTCTCTCTGAAGACGTTCTGCCTTCTCTTCCTTTTCTCTCTGAAGACGTAATTCTTCCTGTCGCATTTCTTTCTCTTCTTGTCTCCGTTTCTCCTCTTTCTCTTTCTCTTCTTGTCTTCGTATCTCCTCTCTTTCTTTCTCTTCTTGTCTTCGTTTCTCCTCTCTTTCTTCTTTCATCATCATCCACTGCATCATCATCTCCATAGACATAAGTCCAGGCGGTTTTTCAATAACCTTTTCCACAACACCGCCGACAGCACCTTCTTCTTCTTCTGCTTCTTCTTTAAGCCAGACTTCAGCTAGCGCTTCTAGCATGTCCTCACGTGACATATCTTCCAGTTTCTCTTCT
This sequence comes from Aporrectodea caliginosa, assembly GCA_020284085.1. NCBI lineage: Eukaryota > Metazoa > Annelida > Clitellata > Crassiclitellata > Lumbricidae > Aporrectodea > Aporrectodea caliginosa. The sequence goes on along the minus strand of JACEVL010000086.1, from coordinate 270,018 downwards.
TCAAAACCAGCCTTCAACAAGCGCTGTTTTAATCTTTCAGAAGACATCTTCTTCAGTTCTGCTTGTTTTTTGACACTTAATTTCTCCATCTTACTTCTTTACTTCAGTGCTGTCCTTTCTGGAAAACACGAGTTTTCTTTTGTGTTTGAAGTATTGGGGATTGTTCTTTGTTTGATAACAACCAACTTTTATACCTTTGTCGTTGAGGCTTTCGTTGTCGTAGATTTACCAATGATTTGAATGCGTATTCACCAGTCGACGTTGTTTCGAATCCCAGACGTTGTTTCGAATCCCAGACGTTGTTTCGAATTCCAGACGTTGTTTCGAATCCCAGACGTTGTTTCGAATTCCACCGCTGCTGCCACCAAATATGTCACCAACTCTTTTCTTTCTTAGTTGTGACCTACCTCAAGAACTTTCCTTATCTCTACATATAAATTGCTCAACGTCTTCTAACTGTTTAAGAATTAAATTGACACAGTTCTTTGAATGTTTCTCCTTTCTTCAAACACAGTTATTTCAAACGTACACTTAATATCAAAGTTCTTATCAATTACCACTCAACGGTAACTTCTAACATACAGCTCTCTACTGCATTAAACCAACTACTTATTGTTCAAATTCACTGTCATCAGCAGTTTCTAAGTTTGGCGCGCTAACTGCACGTGTAGAGAATCTATCGTCAGCCAAAGTTTAGGCTACTTTAGGCCAAGCGCCCACGAGCCGACAGCGCAACTAAGGCCTAAGACTAAAACGCTTAACAATCGATACACATTATATATATATATATCAACCTAAGGAACACCTGTGCTCATTATATATGCAAAACATTAGTTCACAGTCATCTTTGCGTGTTTGAAGTTTCTGTGTAAGATGTTTGAGCGCCTCTGTTGTTGTGACAACTAACCTATTGCATTATCACCCTCAGTGTTTAAAACTGCAACCTTTAACAGTGCCAGCTGGTTGTGTCAGAAACCGGGACAATTTTGCTCTTTCGCACAAGTCGTCGGGACACCGGGACACACCACAAGTTTCTGGGACATGTCCCGAAACCCGATACGTATGTTCACCCTACGGTAGGCAGACTGTCTCTCTGGAAACAACGTCATGTAAGACGGCGTGCTGCATCTAGTTTGCGCACAATTAAAATTTTATTTAAGCCTACAGTTTTTTCAAATTTAGCTGAATCAATATCTAATTTAATTTTATAGCGTTATCCTTTAGTTCTAAAGCGTGGAATTTTTATTCGTCACATAATACTGTTGTAAACATATGAAAATTAATAAGTATGCAGCTCACAAGGTAATTTCTTTTGAGTGACTGCAAGAACTATTTAACTCACTCAATGCACCAAGTAAAATGACTTATTTATGTAATTTTCGTATTTGTATAGCGCCTTCAAAGAGTTGCTCGTGACCGTACTTTGCAAGATCACGGTTGAATAGAACGTATAGAAGAAGTTAATGCCGCAGGTTTCATGGAACCCGTTTCCACAATGAAGGGCTGACTATAAGGCAACTGCAATACAGCCATGATTGCATTTATAATATTTATAATGCCCAATTTACAAAGTGCAGAAGTGCGCATTGAAGCTGATTAGACATTAAGAACCATAAGTAGACTGGAAGAGGAAACATTTTCAGTTTCGTGCTAAGAACAGTCTTGGTAAGAGAGTTGGTGAACATGAGGAGGTAGAGAGTTCCAGATGGAGGGACCGGCAACTGTGAATGAACGCCATGGCCAAAGATAAGACGTGTACCAGGAGCAACGTATACTTTCCAGGACCAGCAGATGCTGATCGAAGAGAGGAGCGACCCTCACCAACGCAACAGGCTGTATCCATTGAACGTCAGTGGGATTCTGCTTATATATAACGGATTTGCGAGAAGGTAAATTGACTAACATCATCATCATCATCGTCGTCGTCCGTCGTCGTCATCATCATCACCATCGTCATCGTCGTCGTCGTCGTCGTCATCATCATCATCACCACCACCACCATCATCATCATCATCATCATCATCATCATCATCATCATCATCATCATCATCATCATCATCATCATCATCATCATCATCATCATCATCATCATCATCATCATCAGTATTGCTACACATGGTAAGCTGATTGATTTCAATTTGTTTATCCTTCATAGACTGCAGGCCTCTCTATCCAGAGGTGGCGCCAGACATTTCTTTGTAACCAGGGAATGCATATCCACGGCAGTCATACAAGCAACCATGCAGTGCAGCCTGTGCTGGGGCGGTTTATGCCCCAAATAAATTCTCGACAGGGCAAAAATTCTGGCAGGGCAACGACCAGGGCAAAGGCTTTTTAACCAGGGCATTTGCCCTGGCTTGCCCTGCATGCATGGTGTAGTTCCGCCGCTGTCTCGGTCTCACGGAGAGATCTTCTGGATATTGAGCTGATTACTAATTGGTTTTGGTGTGCCATCAGTTGCTGATGCCTTGCATTATGCACCGGCGCAATAGAAGTTAGTAATTACAATTACGTTACACTGTACCCCGTCGTGTATGTCTGTATACAATGGAGCGTGGATGATTTGCAGTTGTCGGTCCCTCATTCTGGAACTGGCGCTTCCATGCGACATTAGCTTCTCTGTGCTTTCCATGCTAATATTAGTTTCTTCAACGGGTTGAAGATGATTCTGTTCGATGGTAGTCTTTGTTATACAGTCAAGTCAGGAGAAACACTGGTGAGTTTTCTTGAAGAAGCACTGTATAAGCATAAACTTATATCCTTATCTGGCTGATTGTATATACCATCTGTATATATATATATATATATATATATATATTATATTTTTATATATTTTAAGATGCCATATATAAGTGGCTAGTGTGTTTGATTGTCAAACGAGATCGGGATTCAAGTTCCCAAGGCCCGGTCAGCCAACTCAGTTATAAGGAGTACACTGACCGTACACTGTCGGTGGCAAGACAGAAACGGTGAGGGAGAGGATTGTCCACCCGCCCTCCATTGCCGAGGCTAAGACAATGAAGTCGCTAACAATACCATGCATTGCTGCCTCATATTGCAAGGTTAGCTTGCGCGAACTGCTTTTTTCTTCTTCTGCTCTCTCTATATTAACAAAAAGGAATAATTTCGAAAACGCGTTATATAAAAATGTTAGCAATTACTAATTACATTATATTACGCTACATCTATAAAATACATCATTACAGTAAATTTTACAACATGGTGATGATATTTTCATTTTAATATACGGTATCTTTATTGTCGAAAAATCATTCAAGCGATCTTTTGTTTCAGGATATTTCAGTGAGCAGTAGAGAGTGGACATGGGGAATTTAACCGCGGTAAATCCCGCGGTAATGGTGACAACTGTTGCAGTAATACCGCGGTAATGGGGACAACAATTGTGGCAGAAGAAGAAGAAGTAGAAGAAGAAGAAGAAGAAAGAAGAAGAAAGAAGAAGAAGAAGAAGAAGAAGAAGAGGGAAGAGGAAGAGGAAGAGGAAGAGGAAGAGGAAGAGGAAGAAAGGAAGGAGGAAAGAAAGAAGAAGAAGAAAAGAAAAGAAAGAAAAGAAAAGAAGAAGAAGAATCCATACATACCAAGATATGTTCAGATCGGACCATGCAATCAAAAGCTACAACAGTTTACATATTTCGCATAGACCGGGGGCTTTCGAACCCCACGCTACTTTTTTTATCTGAATGCTTTCCCCTCGGACCAGTATTGATCTATAGACCATTAACTTCAAATTGATACTGAAAAAAGAAACTTTTGCATCTATTTGAAATGACTGGAGTAAAATCCACATATTTCGCAAAATACGGAGGGGGGTTTCGAACCCCACCACGCTTCATGTTTTAATGTGAATGGGCTTTCTTCTCGGACCAATATTGATGTAGGAACCATTACCTTCAAATTGGTACTGAAAAAACGAAACCTATGCATCTACCAGGAAATTACTGGAGCAAAATACACATATTTTACATAGGCTGGAGGGGTTTTTCGAGCCCCCACGCTTTTTTTTATCTGAATGCTTCCCCCCTCGGACCAATATTGGTCTATAGACCATTACCTTCAAATTGGTACTGAAAAGAAACTTTTGCATCTGCTTGAAATGACTGGAGAAAATACACATATTTCCCATAGGCCAGAGGGGTTTTTCGGGCCCCCACGCTTCAAATTTTATCTGCATGCTTTCCCCTCGGACGAATATTGATCTACAGACCATTCAAATTGGTAGTGAAAACGAAACTTTTACATCAACTTGAAATGACTGGAGAAAAATGTACAGGCACGTCAGGCACGTTCCTCCACTAAATAGATTTTCCTCTAATTAATGCCTTTCTCTTATAGAAGGCATCTTTTCCCATGGCTATTCTTCTCTTTATTTCTTCAAGGCCTCATGTAAGTAAGTAAGTATATATATATATCCTTTAATGAAAAGCCAACTGCTAACCACATTTTGGTGTACAAAGATCATCAAATATAAAAATAAATAAAGTATAAAGCATCCGTGTGACAAATGTTTTACGAGATAGAGAGTTTGCCTTAGGTATTATTCTATTGTGGGTTCTGGGGCGTAGCGAGTATGAAACAGTTTTCACGGGAGGCACCTTAAGACACCTTACAAGTAAATTAAGCCTTTCACCACAGTATTGTTATAATCATTTTCTCTTGCTGACGTATTTTAAACTCCGCCACTACTCTTACATGTGGTAGTGCCAGTCCCAAGCCTGGAAAAGGAGGAGGGTGAGGGCGAAGCTAATCAACTTTGTTATGACATTTGTCGTTAAACAGTAATTAAATAATCGTAATCGTAATCCCTCCAAACTTCTAAAGCGCCACTCGAAAGCCAAGCGCAGGGCACCAGCTTATTCACGATAACCAACGTATATTTTTATCGAACAACGTTGACTAGTTTAAAGCAGTGGAATTTTTTTGGTCCCAAAACTTTTAACCATAATGAAATTACAAGAAATTTTTCTTTTGAAGGTTTTAAAATTTTCCCCTATTTTCAAGAC